>ML101862.1:0-22837 GCA_003697995.1 Taxidea taxus jeffersonii
AAATTTGTGGAATGTAAATAAAACAGCCATTACACTAACAGGAAATGTATAGCTTTCATGTCTGTAACAGAAGAAAGGCCTAAAATCGTGTTTCCATCTTAAGAAACTTGAAAAAAAAGAGCCAACTTAAGATGAAGTGAATAGATGGAAAAGAAATAATAGAGATAAGATGAAATAGAAAATGGGCAAATAGAAAAGATCAACAGAACCAAAAAACAGATTCTTGAAGAGTTCAATAAAATCAATAAACTTCCAGCCAGACTGATCTGGAAAAACACAGAGAAGATAGATAAAATTTATCAATATGAAGAATGAGAGATGTAACATCTCTGTAGGTTCTACAGATGTTTAAAAAGAATATTATAAATAATTTATTGACAATAATTTTAACAATGTAAATGAAATAATTTTTTTGAAAATTGCAAACTCTCAAAGCTCACTCAAGAAAAGATAGACTACCTGTGTATCTATTAAAGAAATTGAATTTGTTTTCAAAATTGGGTGCTTTCCTCCCAGGATTGGGAACTAGACCCCAAAACAGGATTTCCATTCTTACTACTTTTATTCAACATCGTACTGTAAAACCAGAGAAAGAAAAGGCATAAAAATTAGAAAGGAAGAAGAAAAACTATCTTTAGTTGCCAATGACATGACTGTGTATGTGTAGAAAATATGTGTCTGTGTAGAAAATCCTAGGAAATTTAGAAAAAATACTTCTAGAATTTGTAGAAGAGTTTGGCATGACAGTAAGGTAAAAAAAGAGTCAACATATAAAACTCTTAAGGTTAAACATGCATCTACCATCTGCTCCAACAAATTCCCCTTAGATATTTCCATATGTATTTCCATACAACTGATATGTCAATGTTCATAGCAATGCACAGTTGGAAACTAAAATTTAAAAATAAAATGAAAACATTAAGTACTTAGTTATCCATTTAACAAAATAAATGAAGACCTTTTTCAAAGACCTAAATCGATAAGGAGATATATCATGCAAATAGATCAGAAGCCTCAATATTGTTAGGATATCAATTTTTCCATGTTAACTCCCAGATTTTATATAATCTCAGTCAAAATCCTACCTATTTTTTTTAGAAATCAATAAACTGAATCTGAAATTCATATGAAAATGCAAGTGTTTAGAAGACCCAAAACAAACTTGAAAATGTAGGAAAAAAATTAAGCACTCAATTTAACCTGATTTCAAGATTTTCTATAAAGCTATGTCAATCAAGATAGTGTGTTATTAATGTAATAATAGACATAAAGTAAAAAAAAAACAGACATATGTATATATGGCAAATGATATTTGACAATAGTATCAAGGTAATTCAGTGAGGAGAAGAAAGTCTTTTTAACAAATAGTTCTGAAACATTTGAATATTCATATGCAAAAAAAAAAAATGAACCTCAACCATTACCTCATGTTCTATACAAAAATTAACTGACATGATCATAAACCAGACATACTGGATAAAACTAGGAAACTTCTTGAACAAAACTTGGGAGAAAATATATATAAATTTTGGTTTGAGAAAATTTTCTTAGATTGGTTATCAGAAAAAACACAAATTATAAAAGAAAACATTTATAAATTGAACTTCATGAAAATTTAAAACTTCTGATTTTTAAAGACTGTTATTAAAAAAATTATAAAACCAGCCACAATCTGAGAGAAAATATTTACAAAATCCATATCTGGTGTAAGACTTGTACCTAAATATATAAAGAGCCCTTACAATTCAATAACAAGACAAATAATCCAAAAAATAATTCAAAAAAAGACAAATAATCTAAAAAATCCAAAATATTTGAACAGTTCACAGAAATAAACATACAAATTATGATGAAAAGATGCTCAATATTATTAGTCATAAAACAAAATTTTTTTAAAAATGAGATTTCAGGGATGCCTGGTTGGCTCAGTTGGTTAAGCAGCTGCCTTCGGCTCAGGTCATGATCCCAGCATCCTGGGATCGAGTCCCACATTGGGCTCCTTGCTCGGCAGGGAGCCTGCTTCTCCCTCTGCCTCTGCCTGCCTCTCTGTCTGCCTGTGCTCTCTCTCTCTCTCTCTCTCTCTAACAAATAAATAAATAAAATCTTTAAAAAAAATTTTTTTAAAAAATACATATCCTCTGGAATGGCTAAAATTAAAAAGAATGACAATGCAAGAGTTGTGAGAATGAGGAGAAACTGGATTTCTCATGCTAATGGGAAGGCAAAATTTGGATTCCCCTTTGGAATTCCACTTTGGAAAATGGTTTGGGAGATAAATATATTCTTACCATATGACCCACCATTTCTACTCTTCAGAATTTACTGGAAAAAAAAAAGAAAGAAAATATGTCTTCATTGAAAAGCCTGCATGCCAACTAGCTAAAAATGGGAATAACTGAAATATCTATCAGCTGATAAAATGTAGTGTATCTATACAATGGAATAGCACCACTTCACAATAAAAGAAGAGTGAACTACTGATAAATGTGTTACGTTAAGAAAAAAGGCAGGCACAAAATTCTTTCTTATGTTGGGTGGTAGTTACCTGACTGTATATATCTGCCAAAATTCTTCTAACTCTGTATACATTAAAAGAATGAGAGGTTCCTGGGTGGCTCAGCCATTAAGCATCTACCTTCAGTTCAGGTGGTGATCCCAGGGTTCTGGGATCAAGCCCCACATAGGGCTCCCTGCTCTCCAGGAAGCCTGCTTTTCCTTCTCCCATTCCCTTTGCTTGTGTTCCCTCTCTCACTGTGTCTCTCTCTGTGCAATAAATAAAATCTAAAAAAAAAAAACCCAGAATGAAATTTGTTGTATGTAAATTATATTTGAAAATACACAAGCGTAACTTAAGTTACGTTACTGGAATAGAGGAGAGAAGAAGTAACAAAATTAAGAAGTGGGTCCAGAGGTTCAGGAACTGAACGACCTGAGTTTCACAAAGAACAGAGAAAATCAAGAAGGGTAAATCATCAAAGAAATCATTTTTTAAAATGTCCCAGAACTTAAAGACAATAGATTCCCAATTCAAAGAGATGAGTGCATACGTAGCAAATGGATAAAAATAGACTTACATCAAAGTATTTTTAGAATACCAGGCATAAAGGGAATATCTTAAAAGTTTTCATGCTAGGGGTTAGGGCAGGGGGGGATGGAACAAGACACATACAAAGTACCAGAAATCAGACAGACTCAACATTTTTCAAAGCAACACAAGAAGCAAAACATCAAAAGAACAATGTTTCAAAAGTATGCAAGAAATTATTCTATATACTGCTAAACTGTAGATTTTAATTATGAGGTACAGGAAAGAAATTTTCAGATATGCAGTATTTCAGACTTCTTTCCATGCCCCTTCTCTCAGGAAGCTACTGGGTGAACAGATTATGGGGGGAAGTGCTACCACAATGATGGCATAAGAAAGAAGATAAGAAATCCAAGAAACAGATCAAACTTAAGAAAAGGTGAAAGTGAATCTCCAGAATGACATGAAGGATAGTCCTGTATGAGAGCTGTACAGGAATAGGCCAAATATTCTGATTAGAGCAAGTCAAAAAAGGAAGCTGAGGGGCACTTTGGTGGCTCACTTGGTAAAGTGCCTGCCTTGGGCTCAGGTCATGGTCTTTCTGTCTTGGGATCCAGCCCCAAGTGGAGCTTCCTGCTCAGTGGGGAGTCTGCCTCTTCCCCCACCCCAACTGCTCATTCTATCTCTCTCAAATATGAATAAAATCATAAAAAAAAGAACTTGATAGAATTGTAATTTTAACATATTTAGACAAGGTTTAGAAAACTGGGAAGAATTTGAGGATGAATTAACAATAAGAATACAGAAAACTAAGCAAATAAAAAACCATTAACTCCAGGATAAAAAGGTTTTCAAGGAAAAGAAGGAGGAAAAGAAAAGGAAGTAGCTACAGAACATACCCTTGCTCAGCTCTGAAAATATTTACATGGTCATAATAATGCAAACACATAACATTGATCTAAACCAAAGCATGAATATATTTGAAAGACAGGAAGATGTGGGAGTTGTGGTGAGGAGAAGAACTGGCTTTAAAAAAAAAAAAAGCGCTAAATCCTCATTTTCCATCGTGGCAACACTTCTAATTGAAACTTCAAGAACTAGCAATCTAAGCACTTTATTTAACAAAAGACTTGAAAGGGGTTGCTATGGGGGAGTGGAAAATGAGGAGCCAATGTGGGCAGAATACTGTGGGGTTTTTTTTATTATTATGAAATGAAGAACATGTAGAACAACGGGATTATTTAAACCATGTGCATGTATAGATTTAATAAAAATTAACATTGATTTTAAAGTCTGAAAGCCGACTAATAAAAGCATCACCCCAACCAGGTGCACTGCCTGGGGCTTCTGTGAGAAAGAATGGAGACACTTAACCGCATCTCTGTTCACCTGGACTCCTGGGCACCGCGTAGACGCTGCATCTCATTGGGCTACATTGATTTTGTAGTGTAGCACTTACTCTGGGTCACACAGTTCATTACTGACCAGGCTAAGCCACACACCCACTCTATACGGAAGGAGCTGGAGTTCTCTCCAGGTTGGGGAGGAGGAAGCTGAGAAAAAGAACGTCATAATCTGTGGTCTCATGCAGAGTTGCTGACCCTCCTCCGCAGAGAGGGTTAAGGACTTTACCTCCCACCAAGATTCACAAAATGAAGGATCCTCCTAACTGTTGGAACACAACCCAGATCCTCACCAATGTGACTGGGGTCCTGTTGGATTCTGTGAGAAAACTCCAGGAGATGGAGGGCAAGAGTCTTCCTAGGCCAGTGTCAGGAATAAACATGAGAGGATCCCGCCAGTGCTTTCATGGCCTTCTTTAGATGGATCAGATAGGTGTGGAGAATCCTTAACTTCGCTTGTCATTTAAAACTAAGAGATAATCGTTGTTGTTCACTCGTCTCACTTGATTGCCTGCACGTAGGTCACATGCAGCTCATATCTCACACGCAGTACACGTCCTGTGCGTAAATCTATATCCTGTTTGTAACCGGATCTTGTGTAAAGTATAAAAGAAGTGATTGTGAGAAATAAAGTCATCTGCTGATCATCAGTTGGTATTCCTCCCGTCATTTCGGCTCTGATCACCAGGATCCCCACCTCTCGAAGGTGACACCTAACCAGGAAGAATTAGATTCTGAGCAGCCAAAACCCACATGCCCAACACAATCCATAAGTTAGAAGGTATATGGAAATTGTTGCATTCAGTCTTCAGTAAATCCCCATCACAAGTTGATAACATATCAATGAACACTGGAGAAAATCTTATCTTTCTCAATTATTTTGCAAGTGAAATAAAACAAAGAAAAACAATTATTACATCACTTCTCGGCCTTTTGGCTAAGATTAAGTGAAAAACAGTTATCACACCAGAAACCCCTTCCCTCCTCAGGTAAGATACTAGTTTTATTTATTTTCACTATTTATTTTTATTAACGTACAATGTATTATCTGTTTCAAGGGTATGGGTCTGTGATTCGTCACTCTTATACAACACCCAGCACTCACCATAGCAGTATCCTCCCCAATGTCCATCCCCCAGTCACCTCATCCCCCCACCCCCCTCCCCTTCAGCAAGCCTCAGTTTGTTGCCTATGATTAAGAGTCTCTTATGGTTTGTCTACCTCTCTGGTTTCATCTTGTTTTATTTTTCTCTCCCTTCCTCTATGAACCTCCGTCTTATCTCTCAAATTCCTCATATCAGAGAGATCATATGATAATTGTCTTTCTCTTACTGACTTATTTCACTTAGCATAGTACCCTCTAGTTCCATCCATGTCATTGCAAATGGCAAGATTTCATTTTTGATGGCTGCATAATATTCGTGTGTGTGTGTGTGTGTGTGTGTGTGTGTGTGTACCATATCTTCCTTATCCTCATCTGTTGGTGAACATCTAGGCTCTTTCCATAGTTTGACTATTGTGGACATTGCTGCTATAAACATCAGGGTGCACGTGCCCCTTTGGATCACTACATTTCTCTCTTTGGGGTAAATACCCAGTAGTGCAATTGCTGGGTCATAGGGTAGTTCTATTTTCAACTTCTTGAGGAAACTCCATGCTGTTTACCAGGGTGGCTGCACCAGCTTGCATTCCCACCAACAGTGTAGGAGGGTTCCCCTTTCTCCACATCCTCGCCAACACCTCTCATTTCTTGACTTGTTAATTTTAGTCATTCTGACTGGTGTGAGGTGGTATCTCATTGTGGTTTTAATTTGTATTTCCCTGATGCCAAGTGATGTGGAGCACTTTTTCATGTGTCTGTTTGCCATTTGGATGTCACTGACTTGCAAAACGTAGCTGCTAACTAGTGCTTCAGAAAGTTATGTTCTAATATGCCTTGAATCTACTCTAAGGAATTACCTGCATAATTAGGTACTTGGATAAGACTTAGGACTGATATCTCAGGATAAATTCTAAATATTTGTAACAGCAAGAGACTTTTTACAAGACCAGTGCTCTAACCCCTGAGCTATGGAGCCAGCAAGAGACTTTTTAAAGATTTTTTCATTTATTTATTTGACAGACAGATCACAAGTAGGCAGAGAGGCAGGCAGAGAGAGAGGGGAAGGCAAGCAGGCTCCCTGCTGAGCAGAGAGCCAGATGGGGCTCAATCCCAGGATCATGGGATCACGACCTGAGCTGAAGGCAGAGGCTTTAACCCATTGAGCCATCCAGGCACCCGGGCAAGAGACTTTTTTAAAATTTCTTTTTCTTTTTTACACTTCAGGTGATTAAAAATAAGAATTCAGGAATTGAAATATTTGGAAAGCTTATAAAGTATCTTTAAATTTGAGTGAAATTTCTCAGTATGCTGAAAGAGAATGTATGCTAATAAGTATGCATTAGCCAGAGGGAACCATGATAATTCAGTGTGTATTTTCCCCCATTATTCTAAATTTATTCAATGATCCAAATATACATTTCTGTAACAAAATAAAATGACATGATACACATTGGGCTGCAACTTTCTATTCTTTCTTCTGTAATAGATAATTAAACCCTTTCCACATTGTGTGGAGAGTCTTACTTTGTTATTTTTAGTAATTACATAGTATTCTGTGATATGAATAGGTTATAATTCATTAACCATTATTGATAAACAATTAGATTGTTTTCTCTTTTTCTTTTTCTTTTTGATTTTTGGGTTTTTTTCTGGGTTTTTTTTTTGTTGTTGTTGTTTTTGGTTGTTTTTTTTTGTTTGTTTGTTTGTTTGTTTTGCTATTGCTAACTATGCCACAGTGATCATCCTTGTGCAAATATATTTATAGATTCATATTTTTAATTCTCTAAGATATGATCCTCAAGGTAGTTAGATCATATTTCTTTGCTTTTGCTTCAAATCTTCTAATGTCTTCCCAGTCACTTAGAATGAAATCCAAACTGTTCTCCATGGCCTTGCCAACCATTCAATGCGCCCCCCCCCGCGGCTTCACAAGAGGAACAGTGGCATTCTTACTTTCCCTTTTTTATCCCATATACAATTTCCCTTGTCCCCTCAACCCACCATTTCCATGTTGTGCTGCCTTTAATGAAGGGATGTCACATCCCTAGGCTTCTCTGTGATGAGCAAAGCTCATCCCTCAAAGTTCAGCTTATGAATCATGGGGCTTGAGCTTGACTTTGAGGCAAGAGGCCAGGTGAGTTTTCTGGGCAATGCCAGCCACCTGCAAGGAGCATTCATACAGTCAGTTCCGATGTCTCGACAAGAGCCTTTCCCATTTCTCTAGATAATGTGACATCTTAGTGTTCTGGCCAAGATGCTTTAGAGAGATCTATGCAAATGTCTGCGAGTGGATTTTCTTCTGATCCTTGAAAGGATACCATTCCAGATTCAATCTGACTTAGAAAAATAAAGAAATCTTTTCTTTCTTCTACAAATATAATAGAGCTAAGAGAACCTAAATAGAACTTAAAGAGAGCCCTAGAAAGAAATATTTCATATCTCATAAAGTATTGGTACCACATCTTTTTATCCTTCTAATTTTAATGTATGAGCTGTGTATATGTTAAGATTCATGGACAACAGTGTTGAGGGTCTAAAATTTGTCAGAAATTATTACATTAAAGGGGGTGCCGGGGAGGCTCAATCAGTTAAGGGGCTGCCTTTGGCTCAGGTCATGACCCCAGGGTCCTGGGATAGAGCTCCAGGGCAGGAACCCCTGCTCAACCAGGAGCCTGCTTCTCTCTCTGCTGCTACCCCCTATTCATACACACACACACACACACACACACACACACACACACACACACACTCTCACTCTCTCTCTCTCTCTCTCAAATAAATAAATTTCAAAAAATAAAAGTCTCAGGAATAATGCTGAATTCATGATCAGTATCAATAGTGAAATGACCCATAGAACTAATCTATACAAAGATACTAGAAGTTATATAGTAAAAAGCAATAGGTATAGATATTTTCCTTCCCGTTTAAGAAATAACCCGGGTGAAAGTATCATTCTCTGCCTAGAATTCTCTGAAGGAGGCTTTGGCAGAACCATTAATAATGTTTGATTTTCAAGACTACTAACATAAGTTGGTCAAAGTAAATAACATTCAAAAGGTTGTCAGATTGTTCTAGACACCTAAGATATTTGACATGGCAGCTGAGTCAGATGCCAGATGAGGAAAAACACATTTTCATTAGAGATGTTACATAATTTCTGATATTAACTAAATAAGAAAGGACCTAAAAGGTTGCACATGGAGAAATTTGCTTCCTAAAACCAAGATATGCTTGTTTTTGTAAACTAGTGATAATAATGCCAGAGAAAAGAAAGAAAATAAGTTATAATTTTTTTTCGTACTTCCACCAATGAGTTTCACTTAACAGAAGTATTTTTGTAAATGGAAAGTATATTGCAAAACACAAAGAATAGAAAAATAATGCAAATGTTCACTTTGAGATTTTGAGTTATAGGATCCTATAATTTCTGACTTACAGGCACCGGTAGGATTAGATTCACCCAACTCATCGAGGCAGAGCGGCAGCCACACTGACTGTTTTCTGTGAAGCAAGAGGCATGGTACAAGTCATCATTCAATCCATCTTGAGCAAACAAGTGTCTGAGAGACGTGCAGCAGAAGGAAAAAAAAACACAAAAAACAAAAAACTATAGACAAAGTGGAAAAATACATTTGCAATATTTTATGCTGTAAGCAGTTTTAAAACTCTTAATGTAGTAAGACCTCTTATGAATCAAAAAGAAAGATAGGCAACCCAAAAGAAAAGGGACCAAGGATAAGGACATGAAATTCACACAAAATATAAGAATGAATTGCCAATAAATATGTTTTAAATAATGCAACCCTAGTACATGGAAATAATGATATGACTATATCATTATTTAATAATGATTTTTTAAAATAATATCATTTTTCTTCGGCCTTCACTATATGAGCAAATTTCAGTGTGTTTTGTTTGTTTGGTTGGTTGGTTGGGTTTTGTTTTTGTTTTTATTTTAAGTAATACTAAGTCTTGTTGCCACTCTTGATTATCTTGCCAGAAAGCGGTTTGGCAATTCATAGCAAAAGCTGAAAATGTTTGCATTTCTTTCAAGCTGTTTGGTGCCAGACACTCTGCTAGGTACTGAATTTAAAAATATTTTTTAAAAAAGACTCAGCCCAGGCCCAGTGGATCACATAGTCAGACGGATGCAGGAGCCCACACGCTGTTACGAAGAGAAGGGGACTACCGTGGTATCTCAGACTGATTTTTTTCTTAATGGGAAGAGTTAGCAAGTTGATTGGAGGTGTTGAGGGCCAACAAAGAATGCTGACGAAGCTAATCGCTAAAAGCTGCCAAGGTCCTTTATCAGAAGGAGCATAACTTAAATCACTACCCACCTCCCAGGGCAACTGTGATAAGGGCAACAAATTTCTTTTAGGGTGCTGGGAGCTAGATCAAAAGTGATCCCCAAAGGACCTTATAAACATGGGGTCAGGGCCCAAGCAAACTAGAAGGGCACGTTCTCCAGACCCTCCTGCGAAGGCTGACATTTGCACCACCTGAAGCAAGTAAGGCCTCTGCTCTCCCTAGGCCCACATTCCAGTTCCTGTTCGCATTATTCCCTTTCCTGTGTGATTTACAGTGCCTGCTTTTAAAATGCAGATTTTTTCAAGGTTTTATTGTTAGCATTTAAGGTATTAGAATTGTGGACTCGGTCTATTTACAGAAATTGACTGTATATTACAAAGGTCCATGTACGTAGTACTCAGTTATAGACTCTAATCTTTCATCTTTCATTCATATAAAAGAAATTATGTTTTAAGACTAACGTACAAGCAGTTCCTCTTTAGATTTGTTATCCGTTTTTAAGAACACTTTTTTTCTTCCTGCCTTCTTTCTTTCCATATTTGGAGATTATTTGAAAACTATTAACTGTAATTGTGAGGTGTGTGTGTTTAACGCATATAGAAGTGTTTTAAATCAAAGAATTATAAAAAAGGGTATGAGTGTATACAATTCTTTTTTCTTAGAACACAGCTCTGATGGAGGCTAAGAAAGATTTTTACTTAACGAAAGAAAAACACAAATACAACAAATTAGATTGGCTCTTGTAATTGGCAGGTGTTGGGTTTTCAATGGAGACAAAAGACTACATTTTAGAGCCACTCTTTTCCTTGGGTCTAATTGAAAATTTGTTTCATTGTAAGAATCCACATGGTGGGGGAGCATCTATCCAAGGTATTCTTTTAACTGTCAAAACAGAGTTTCCATCAGTCCTAGCCTAAGGAAGCTGTGACCTGGATAGAAAGTGCCACAAAGTATTAAAGCAAACTTTAGTTTTTGGACTGCCCCAGCATCTTCCCCTTTTCCTTCAAACGAGGAGCTGGTTCACTGTGGTCTTGTTTGGAATATTCCATGAAGAACACTGACAATGCGTCAGATTGGTCATGGTATGAACAATTTTCATGGATGGAAATACAAAGGCCAGGGTTAAATGAAAGCCTTTATAGAGGCTTTGAACAGTAATAAATTCTGATTAAAAGTCTCCCGCCCTGCAGACCATCTTAATCTTTTTCAGGCACACACTGGATAGCTTACAGGAGAAGCAGAGTCTTCCGTAGGACAGAAGGAAAGAACAAAACCAGGGGCCTTTCACTGAAGCTGAGAGATCACATTCATTCAAGTTTCACAAAACAGTCTTTGGACATAAACCAAATGAAAAATTCTTTTCATAGCTGGCCCAACGGTGGGCCACCTAAAATGACCAAGTGTGCCCTTCACATTTTCCGTGTGTGCATAGGAGTGAGCTGCAACGACAAAGTGCTGGATGTCGTGATTCCTTTTATATTGTAACCCAACACAAAATGACCTCTGGGATATGGTAGAAGATAATATGGCTTCTTTGGAGCGGGGGGAGGGGGGAGGATAAAGGAACAGAATAAGTACTGGTGGCATTAAAATAAAAAGCAAATAACTTACCACTGTAAGAATTTCCAAGTGTTGCAGCCCACAAAAGCCTGCACTCTGCCTGGAATGTGATAAGGTGGCCAGGCCAGTTGTGAAATACTTCTTTGGTAGGAGCTCTGAGCTGACAAGCCATATAAAGAAGTGTTGCAGATTAGAAGCTGATTTCTTGTCAACATATCAGGGGTGGTCCTTTCACAGCTTAACAATGTGAGGGACACTGAGCCTTGACAGAAGAAGAAACCGAAAAGGCTGGCTTCTAAATAAGAGGAGAAAATGCACTTAAATAATCTAATCTGGACTTTAACTTGAATTTAGCACAGCCTTCTGAAGCTGATAAGCAGGGAGATGGAGGGAGGCAAGGAAGTTCACAGAAAGAGCTAGAGCTTAAAGGCAGACAGAACAAAGGTTGACCACTATCTCCATTCCCTACTAACTGCGTAGTCCTGGGTAAATCTCTTAACCTCCCTCCGTCTCAGCCTCTTCTTCTATGTTGAACAGATATAGTAATACATCCCTCTCATCGTTGCTGTAAGGATTAAATGGGATAAAAATGGAGGCAGGTCAGCAGTGTCTGGTTCATCCTAGTTCCTTCTTCACCCATTCCCCTAAAAAGAAAAGAACATTCCCAAATCAGCGGGCTCTACCACTTTGTACTGTACCTGTGACAAAGAGCACTTTTATCTCACTGGGCACCATTCTTGGACAATTTCTGGCTTTAGTTTAGTTTAGTTTAGTTTTGACAACTGGACAGTGCATTTAAAAGTTGCCCACTGGCTTCGACATCACTGTGATATGGGCCTGGGTCTTGTAATTCTTTTTTTAAACTCTAGTTGGCAAATACTTCTATGGGAAAGTCACAATGACTCTATCTTGATTTCTGCTTATCTTGTACACCCCAAATCAGGGCACACTGGTTGAGGCATGACATAAAAGAAATCTAAAAGAGAATGAACTCTAAGCATACTAGTTAACAGCTACGGTGCATGCCTACAGTTTAAGGAACCATTTCCTAATAGGAAGATTAGTCATGCAGACCTAAGTTCCTCTCATCAGGGAGGAGCAGTGAATGTCCTCTAAATTAACAATATAATATTGACACAAGCAAGTTTTATTTCTTATGTCCAGGCGCAGAGGAGCTTCAGCTTGTCCAGAATTGATCAGTAGCGATCCAAGGAAAGAAAGCAAAGAATTTATAACAGTGAAATCAGGCACTTCCTAGCCTAATCCCTACGTAACAGAGGAAGAAACTGAAGCTCCCTGGAAGGCACAGTTCCTAGTATCTGAGCCCGAACACAAACCCGGGTCTCTTCTCAGAGCCCTGAGCTCTTTTTGCCTTGCTGCTCCAGATCTCCCCAAACAGGCTCTCCTGCTGTAATTAACAAGCTGGAAATAACCTTAACATCTCCCAGAGTACAGAGCTTTCTGACATAGCTTACCCAGACATGTTCAGTGACACTGGAAGAAATGCTTTTCACAAAAACTGAAGCCAGCAGATGGTTATTGTGGAATGGCCATCCTGGCTTTCAATCCCACGAGGTATAAATAAGTACAGAGAAATATCCACTCTTTTGAATGATCATGCAGCCTTCTTGAGGTTTTCATCCTCACCAGCCATAAATATCACTTAGCTCTTCCATTCATTTGTGGCCTGGTAATATACCTCACCAGGAATTAGGCATTTCTCATTTCCAAAGCTGGTTTGACCACCCACTTACTGTGTGGCCTTGGACAAGTCATTTAGCGAAGTTCTCAATCTTAATCATAGAGGAAGAATCTCGACTTGCCTTATGACAATGACCTCATTCGCACTTATTACAGATTCGCATTTTCAAAGCTGATTAAAAGAGAAAAAGTGGCATTATGCTATCACATGTATAGAAAGTCTAGCTATGGGGTTGAATCATCCAAACACAGCAAGACAGAAACATGAGGGAAAACATGGGACAAATTCGTCAGCCCACTGTAGCTGAGAAAGAACCTTAGTGATGAGCATTCTTACAAATTATGTTATTAAAAGCAAGGCTCTAATAAGGACTAAATGTCCATAGAAACTTACCAATTGTCTATTAAAACACAGGTCTTGCATAAAGTTTCCTTAGAAAGTTCCAGAGACATAGCCTTTACTCTTAGCCTGGGTCAGGAATGGTTTCTCTATGATCTTATACCCCTTGATGACACTGACATCATTTCACTTATCATGTTGTATTACAGTTATTTTTTCATGTATCTGTGGCCCCGGTAGACTTCGGTTCTCACAGGCAGAAACCATGTCTTACTCATCGTTTTACACTCACTGCCTAGTACATAACAGGTATTGAATACCCAGCTTCTCGAGCTCTACCACAGTGGGACACTTGGTTGCACAGGGGAGAAGCTGTCCAATTCTGCTCTCACAGCCAGTGGAGAAATGAAAGAATGTTTTTCTGGTAGAGTTTTATTTCCTTAACATAAAAAAATACTGATAAAGACTTGAACTTTATGAACAATAACGTAGTCTCTCTCACCTGTCTTTACTTTGGGCCTTGAGACAGTGGTCTAAGTATGACTATATTCTGTTGATTCTGGCTGAAACACATATACATACACACATAAATACACACACTCACATACATATACATTTATACACACACCTACAGGTTCATCACATGTTCACACATACTCACATATATCCTCTCTCTTTCTCTCTCTCTCACACACACACCACACATGTTCAAGCCAGAAGACATGCAAAAGGAATAAAAGATTGAGAATTTGTGTAGGGTTAGAGGTATGGGGTAATCGTGGGAAGGTCAGTAATTTACCCTCCTCAGTAAGAACTATAGACTTTAGAACATACTTTTGAGAAAACAGTAAGTGACATGTCAATATGTTGCTATACAAAGATCTGCTGGCATTTGGTAAATCCTGACTGCTGGAAGAATCTATCACTGTAGATAGTGGCAAAGCCAAAAGGCCCTCGTTCCATCTTGGAAAAATGTCATTTTTCCATGCATTTTCTTCTAGCGTGTTGGAACTTCTTGCCATAGAAATTTAGGTTAGGGTATAGATAACCTAGGGACCCTGAAGAAGGCCAGCATTCATTCACAACTGTTTATTATAAATATTTATCTAAGTCCAAGATAATGCAACAAATTTAGCCTTCCTGAAAAAAAAAAATTCAAACACAGTGAAAAAAATTGAGAAATAAACACAAGAGGTATGCTGCTTCCTTTTTTGGTTAATACTATTGACAATTTTAGTATATCTTATGATATACTTATGATATACTAATCTCTTATGATAGTGCAAGATGACACTAATTTGTTACTAGTATTTTGCCTTCAATTCTTTCCTCTTATGGAAACAAGGAAGAAAATGCTATCCTAAATCTATTATTCCTAAGGTAAATTAGCATGAATCAATGTCACTATGGTACAGTGGAAAGCAGTCATTACGAAGAGGAGGGCAAGGCTGTGGGCTCCAGAGACTTTATTAACCACATAACTAATGTGGCATTAGTAGAGTCACTAAACCTCTCTGGGCTTCATTTCTGCACCTGCCAATGCAAACATCCCTTAGACAAAGAACCACAGGCCCACAGCTCACTCTGATAGAACCATAAAAGAGGAAAGAAATTGCAGGACACTGGCCCATTGTACCCCTGATACAGAAACTGATTGTTACCACTGTAGCCAACAAGATTGAGTGACAGTAAGCAACCCTGTCCCCCACTTACCACCACTGAAGTCTAGAATGCAACTTGAGACCTCCTGTCTCCAGTTCAGGAAATTTGTCCATGGAAGCAGGGGTGTTTTACACAGAAGAGACTAGGGATTTTGGAATGGAGAAAACAAAGAAAGTAAGAGAGGTGTGGAGAAGGTGTCAGACTCCAAGGCCAGGTCAGACATGGATAGGACTATTAACCACAGGACTCCCCTCCTGTGTCTCTCCATCTTTAGGAACTCGTCCTTTTTGAAATTAAAGAGAAATTCCAAGGGACCTACAACTTTAATCTCTTTCTTCCTTTACTGTAACTCTTCTAGGAAATTGCCCTGACCATGTAGGATAAAATGTGACTGCGTATATCTATATAGTGTGCTACACTAGTCTCTGGAAAACTGGACAGTCAGAAGAGCAGGGAGGTTGGTTCCTTCCCACTCTTTCTGGGCACCAGCAAATTGAGACCCTCAGCCTGCTGAGTACGTGATAATATAAAGTTCCAGTATGACCTGGGATTTCTCCTAGCCAGGCAGGGTTAAGGAGAAACCCCAGGGACTAGGGGAACATTCTAAAGTGGACAGGTTAAGAAACAGTAAGAGCAACCCTGCTTATGGGCCCTACATGTTAGGTAATGTGGGCCAAAGAAATACAGCAAAGGGCCCATCAGTCAGATGGTGTGGCGAGGGGAGGAGCACAGAGCCTAAAACAAAAGCAAAGCCCTAACACCACAAACAGTAACGCAAATACAGTCGACAGCCTGAAACCTCAATGGAGTCTTTACCTGTAAACAGTACCTAAGTCCGATTCATTATCCATTGATCATTTAAATCCAGCCAGTACCTATGGAGGAGGGGCAGAAGGGGTAACATGCAACACGGGGGATCTGTCACTGTGTGGTCTGTTTAATGCAGACTTCAACATATCACATGGATTTACCTTTGATCTCCCAATTTCATTTCTTTTCTTTTTTTTTTTTTTTTTGTCTTTTCCGGAAGGATATTGCTTTTATTCTTCAATGCAATCAACTTATTACCAACATTCTGAAGCTCAGTAATTTTCCAAATACAATTTGATTTGCAAACATAATGACTCCAAAAATAAAAAATAATGTGAAATCTGTAAATACTAGAAAACTATAAGGATTCCTTTCCTAAAACTAAATTCTGCATAAACTTCAAACAAACTAGTAAGGAAATTCTTTGGCCCCCACACTCTTACCTCCAGGTGGAGTTACAAGCAGTGGCAATCAGGGCTGTATACAAAAATAAAATAAAAATAATAATTGCAGTCAAGCTCCCTATAAAAATTTCAGCTGTTAGTAGAAGACCTGAAACAAGTTTTCTTATTTGAGAGGCTATAATTTTCAATTTCATTTCTCAATATCTGGAATTTATTACAACTCATTAGATATAATTTTTCCCATCCAAATATGGATGGCTTGAGGGAATTTTTCATATTTTTTCCCATATCACCACTGAGGAAGTGCAGTGCTTAAAGGGCTCCAAGTTCTCTGGGCAGTTTTCCCACTGACCTGGGGGCACCTGTAAGAACTCCCTCTCGTCTTCTCCATCCTGTTCTCTCATCTGCCAAATGACGAGCCACCTCTTTCCGGTTCCAGTTGCCATGTCCTTCCCCGAAGCAACATTGCATGATCTATTTCAGATCTTAAGCCACAATTTAGTAAAGAGACCCGACTCCTTTTTATGACTGATTTTGCCCCCCCACTTGCCTAGCACAATATCAAATAAGAGAGGAAATCCATTAGACAATGGATTGCCAGTGCTAATAGATTTAATGTCCCGAACTTCTAGTGTTCATCTTAATTATAACAGCAAGGCTACACTTAAATGAAGAAATAGCATTCAAGTTTTAAAGATATTTCCCATTTACACAAGATGTATTCATTAATTTTTCTTACATTATTAAGCGTTTTATTGAAATGTTAATTACTTACTTTTAACTGCTAGTTTTAGATCATTATATTTTTGTAGTCTCTTGTACATGAGTAAGACAGCTTTTTGCATTTGTTTCCTTTCCAATAAAAACATCAAAACAAAATTGAAAAAACATTAGCTAAGTGATTAACTCTTATTAAGAAGTAGCCAAAAGCTTAATGTAAAATTGGAAGTACGGGCATAAATGAGACATGCTTCCATTAATAATGGAGAACTTGAGTTCTTCTCTGTTACACTTACTCCTGGCGGTAAAGTGGAACTTCAGGGGAAATCTCAGATTTCTAAAGTTAATGTATCCCCCAGACTTTCCAGCTTCCCCAATCAAGGAAAACCAGTGGATTACACAGTCATCACAGCCAAACATCCCTTGGCCTCAACATGGCCTCTACTTTTTTCTTCACCAGCTGCCAAGATTCTCTGCTCAGGCTGAAGCAAACCAAACTACCTATGTGTGATACCAACATCCACTCTTCCCTCTTTCCAAGTTCATATAACTGGGCCTAGGAGATCTCACAGATTTCATTCAAATATGTCAAAATGTTGGCTTTTATTTAGCACATTGGATGAATTTTCCCTTGTTTTGCATCTTCTGTCTGGAGCAGAGGTCAGCCAACTAAAGCACTCAGGCCATATGGTCCCAGTCTTTTTTTGTACAGGCCATAAGCTCAGCATTTTTTTGTATAGTTTTAAAAAGGTTGTAGAAAGAAGAAGGAAGAGGGGAAGAGAGAGGAGGAAGGACAAAAAGGAGGAGAAGAAGAGGAAGGGGGGAAGGCAACAACAGCCCCGTACGGTAGACACTGGATATGGTTCGCAAAGCATAAAATACGTAGAGGAAAATTCTGGTCTAGAGACCCCTGGTCTAGAGGGATGGCTGGCCTTACTTGCAGAATGTGATTTCATTTTAGATCACTTAGGATGAGGACATAAAGAAAGTGCAAGATGGAAACTATAGCCAAATCTGACCTTAACACAAAGGAAATTTTGATTAAAACCTTTTCTAAATAGTTTCCCTTGGGTAGCAAACACTCTTGGTTGCCTCCCCAGCAGACATTCTCTCTCAATCTTGATTGCATATCAGGCAGCCATGTGTTTCAGGGGTGCCTGGGGCCCTTCTCATCCTCAGGGAGGTAAGTTTCCATGAATCCAGTCAAGGTAATTCCATGCCCCCTGCCAGTGATTGGTTTGGGGTTTGGCAACAGTTGAAAATCTGGCCAATAAAACATAAGGGTAAGTCAGCTGTGGGATGCATGAAAACAGTGTATTTATTCTTAAAAGGGAATCCAAGGGAAAAAACATGTCTTCTTCCCCTGGTACCTTTGGACATTGCTGGGTAAAAACACAATGCCCAGAATTGCTATAGCCATCCTGTAACCCTCAGACTGAGGGGATAGGTAGAGAGGAAAGTTGACCAGAAAAAAAAAAAAAAAAAAAAAAGTCAACTCTCAAGCCACCCACCTGGGAATTTGGTGTGTAAGATAATGACATTCCTCTGTTGTCAAACCCGATTCCAGTTTTTTCTTTCCCTGTCCCACCCCCTTCAAACCAGAAGCACCCTGATATACCCTATAACAGCGTCTAGGAAATATTTCCCTGGTCCCTCTATCAAAAAATATGAAAGGCTGATCTTGTCCTAATGGATAAGTAATGTGTGTATTAATCTATCCCTTCTGATACATAACTTTTGAATCTGGGGTAAGCATATCTCTGGATACAGCTTCTAATTTGGAAGAACTGCCATCAAAAAATAGACCGAGGGGCACCTGGATGGCTCAGTGGGTTAAAGCCTCTGCCTTGGGCTCAGATCATGATCCCAGGGTCTTGGGATCCAGCCCCGCATCAGGCTCTCTGCTCGGCAGGGAGCCTGCTTCCTCCTCTCTCTCTGCCTGCCTCTCTGCCTACTTGTGATCTATGTCTGTCAAATAAATAAATAAAATCTTTTAAAAAAATAGACTGAATCTTCCTAACCATTGGTAAGTAAGTGGTTGCACCTGCGTTCAGAAGGGAGATTAGATTCTGGCATAGTTTCTCAAAGTTTCTAAGCATTCTACTCAGTGATATAGGCATCCTTTCACTCACAGATATCTTTTAATAATACCATGGGCAGATCACAATAAATGTCAAATTATTGAGTGAGATTGATTTTAAGAGTCAGAAGCAAAATTCCCAAAATGGCAGAGCAAATTTTCAAACCCATGGAGCTCACGTCTCCACCCCTCATGGCCTCTCCCTCTTCCCCACCCATGTTGACATATTCTGCACTCCCCCTGCATGGAGCATGCTGTTGGCCATGTGTGTTACCACACTTGTGAGAGTTACAATAGTTTATTCTAAATGTCTTGGCTTTTACAGCCTACATTGAGGCCTTTAGTGGCACTTGGAAATTATTTTTGTGGCTTACTTTTATAGATAACACATTTCCCACCCCTACCCCTTTCTGCTGGCTCCTTCAGAAACTTGGTTGAGGGAAACCACACAGAATTCTGAAATCTGTAGGCCAGGTGCCCACATCACAGTAACTGGAATCACCATACTGGTGGCTTTTGGCAAGACATCAAAGTCAATTCTTTCTCCTATTATCATTCCTAACAGGAAATTTGACTCCAGTGAATATATATAATATTTTCAGTAGCTTTAACTCATAACCCATTAATTACTTTTGGTTTTATTTATTGTGCTTCTGGTATTTCTCTTAAATTTAAAACTCTCCAAGAGTCTTTTAATTTTAATATTATACTATTATTTATGGGAAATTGTAGGAGGGATACTGGTAGTACTAAAAAGGAAGAAATTAATGAAAAATTCTTGTCACTGTGCTCTTTTCAGATGACAGAATTCCCAATTTATTTTGCTGTTGTCTCGATTTCAGCCCAAGATATTTTCTTGTCTCTGTCTCAGCACACCAATAGTCTGGCTACTTATTCACTTGCTCACTCATTCATGAGTCCACAAATATTATTCATAGGGTGCTATGAACCAAATATTTACAAAGACCCTAGGGGATCCAGTAATGAACACAGAATACCCAGTCCCTGTCATCATGGAGTTCATAGTCTCATAGAAGCACAGACCCAAAATAAGAAAAAAAGCTATTACAAGTTGTGTTAAGTGTCATAAAAGAAACAAATGAGGAGCTAAGAGAAAAAAATAGCTATATTTTCCTCTGGGAAGGTTGTTTGCAGAAGGCATCTTTGAGGAGATGAGTAGTAAAGGCATAAGAAGAAGACAGCCATCCAGACACTGGTGTTGAGATTGTCTCTAAAAATGCTGACTCTATCCTCTGGTTTTACTGAAGTTCATATCATTGTGCATTATCTATAAGAACAGACTCTGTTTTACTTCCTAGCAGTTTTCAGCTGGAAGAGTCTTTATTATCTTTATGGTTCCCTCATGTCAATTGACCAGCACCGTAGGGAGGAAGGCTCTTCTGAAACACCAGAACAAGTACAATTGGCTTCTGACCGAGACTTTTGTATTGGAGCAGAATATGCAAGAAAATTCCAAAAGTGAAGGGTCCTTCTTGTCAGTGAGGAGTAGGGAACAGAAATCTTCTAGGGCCATACACACTTGAGTTTGGTGGTCTGTCCTTGCCTCCCTCTTTCCCTATTTCCTTCACATCCTCCCCCTTACCTACTCATACTATTGAGGTAAGGGTATTTTCCTTAGGAGGAGTTTTTTTCACTTAAAACATCAGTGCAATCTGAATTACATCATCACCTCATATTCAATTATCTACATCTAATTATATCGACTCAAAACTTTTCATTCCCACACTGTATAAATACATAGCATTTTTTTCTGAGTTATCCATAGTAATTTGAGTGACACACTACAAAATAATATGTCCACATCCTGGCCCACAAAATCTATAAGTGTGGCATTATTTGGAAAAGGTGCCTTTGCAAATATAATTAAATTAAGGATCTTGAGATACAATCATTCTGAATTAAGGTGAGCTCTAAATTCAATGACAAGCCCTTACAGGAAGAGAGAGGAGGACATAGACACAGACACACAAGGAAAAAGGCGATAAGATGACAGAAGCAGAGATGGGAGTTGTGCTGCCATGACTTAAGGGATGCCAGGAGTTTCTAGAAGCTTGAAGAGGCAGGAAGGATTCTCCCCTAGAGACATCAGAGGAAGCTGTGTCCTGCTTGATTGTGAATGTCTGACCTGTAGAACTGTAAGAAAATAAATTTCTCTTGTTTTAAGCTGCCAAGTTTGTGATGATTAATTATGGCAGCCATAGGAAACAAGCACATCATCTGAAGACTCTTTTTAATTTTTTTTATTTTTATTTTATTTATTTTTTAGGATTTATTTATTTGAGAAAGAGGGCAAGCATGAGAGGGAGAAGGAGAGACAGTCTTAAGCAGCCTCTGATCTGGGTGCAGAGCCCAAAGTGGGGCTGGATGGAACGACCCTCAGATCCTGATCTGAGCTGAAACCAAGGGTTGGATGCTTAACCAACTGCACCACAAAAGTGCCTCTGATTAAAAAAAAAAGTTTGGCCTAATCTGAGTGGCGGAAAAAGAGCAATTCACAGAACTGAAAGAGCCTAATATAAACTTGTTGCCCACTACACAAACATATCCCCAGCAAGCTCCACCAAAACTCTATCAAAGAACATGTTCTCAAATCTCAGACCTGGCCATTTCCCATGCTCCATCCCAGAGATGGCAGCACAAGATGATGGAAGGAGAGCTAGAATGGAAATCAGCTCAGGTGATTTTTGTCCCCAATTATAGACTCTTGATTTTTTTGCCTTTGCCTTACTTCAGGGTAGAGTAATGGAAACAGTAAAAATGGAATAATAAAATGGAAAAATAGCTGGGGAAATAGTGCTCCATGAAAAGAAGCTCACATTATTATAGAAGAAAAAGAGAGAAATAGAGAGAGAAAGAGAGAAGATTCATATGAATTCTTATCCCATAGACATCACTGAACCCGAATCCTGAACAGGAACCCTCATTCCCCATGGGACCGGGTGGCCTGTGCGTAGTTCCTTATCTCCGATGCTACCAAGTCACTCTGATGAGTTTCCAAGAGTTACAAGTCCACCAACTGATGTGAAAAGTACAAATCATGCTTGGCTACGTTTTCAGGGATTTAATATTCAGAGAGGTGATAGCTTCATCATAAGTGCCAAAACTCAGAATTAAACCTCATTCCTGGCTATCAGCTCCATAAGCCGGTCTTTTCTGGGAGTCTTTGGGAGACATCTGAACACTCTGGTACTACTCAGTCCTATCTTCTGGGCCAAGCCTGTGGATGTTTCAAAAGAAAGCCAGAGCAGCTGAGGCTGTGGTTTTCATGAAGGTCTTGGAGGCTGTCTGCCAAAGCAAAAGCAGCTGAGTAAACTTGGTGGCCAGACCCACAGCTCAGTAAGTTAGCCCCACGGGGAAGTCAGCCTTGACCGAGAAGGTCCCAGGCCCATCAAAATGGGTCCAGCACAGACCTCGTCTAACACTTTGGTGGGAGATGCTACAATTCTCAGGCTGCCTCCAAGGAGTTAGGAAAGGAGAACATAGGCTGGGATGGGCCCAGATTTAGAAAGTGTTATAACATTAGCTTGGATGTTAGGAAGGAATTGATTCTTCTTCTTCTCGTCCTGCTTCTTTTCCTTCTCCTCCTTCTCCTTCCTCCTTCCTCTCAAAATTAAATGATTTTAAAATGAAAATATCTTCTTTGCCTTCATGACTTACCTGACCTGTCAGGTTGGCTGCATGATTTCATTATGGCCAAC
>ML101862.1:23237-46690 GCA_003697995.1 Taxidea taxus jeffersonii
GTTAAATGGAAATGTGAGGTGGAAGACAGACAAGAGCAGTGGAAGAAACGCTACACAGCAGAGTCCCAAGTCTCTGAAGGGGAATGAATAGAGAGGGGAGCTGGAGGTAAGGCTGGTGATAAATTAGCTACACGTTAAAAGTCCCCTCTCCCCCTGAAGGGGAGGGTAGGAGGGAGGTGCACAACATCCTGAGCTTATGGCTTCTAAGACCTTGGGGCTGACAGATCGGGAGCCATCAGTGCAGAACACACTAGTCCCCTCTTCCACTTCTGCCCCAGGATAACCCCTAGACTCATTATAATTCATTTGCATTGCAGGTAGGCCCTGCCCAATGGACAAAACTTCTTAGGGTCAAAAACTCCCCCTCCCTGCCTGTGGGAGGAGTTTCCCAAAGGAATGGAAACAGCCTCAGGTTAGAGACCACCCAGCCCCCTGCACTCCCAGCTCCTCTGAGCCCAGAAAGACCCAGTAACATGCAGGCCCAAAACAACCTAAAGCTCCATGCCACATCCCAGAACCTGCTGGCTCTCCCACCTTGAGAGTGTACTTTCACCTTAATAAACTGCTTTGTCCTTGCTACTTTCCTTCTGGCTGTCTTTATTCCCAGGATCTGCACATAAATCTCATGGGGAAATGCAAGGACAGAGACCTCCATTCACACAGAGCAGACTCTCCCTCATGCGAAACAGAAAGAATACCAAATTTACCCAGGGCTGGTTTCTAACCCTAGGCCTAATCATCTGAATGAGCTTGTCAAGAGTCACATGGACCTAAGTCTCAGTTTCCTTTTTTGTTAAGGAACAGAGCTAAAGAGAATATGGGGCCCTTCTTAAAAGCAGATTTGGAGAAAACCCAAAATACCAAAAGAATAATGATTATTTAAATACACTAATAAGTTATCAGGTTTTAACAACTTTCAAATCTATTGCAAACCAATAACACAAACTGCGAAGAAATCAATCCTACAGAAGCTTATATATATCACTGGGTCTCTCATATACACTAGAAATGTGTCCATTCCTGTGGCAAACTTGCATGGTAGCAACTTAAGGTGAGACTTCCTTAATTTTAAAAGTATAAAGACACCATAGAAATAAGTGAAAATGACACAACAAGACAAACAAATAACAGCACAAAGGACAGGAGTCTGAAAGACAAAAAAAAAAAAAGAAAGAAAGAAAGAAAGAAAGAGGAAAAAAATCATCTTTATTAGGCCAGTATGAAAATTTTGGTTGTAAAATATATAGGAAAGACTAACATCAAAATCGCATCGTATGTGGGTAATTGTGAGTGAAAGCTAAGGTATAAACATCGAGAAATGAATTCATATAAGACAACACTGGGCTTTGTGACTTTTCATTATTACACAGAAGTTTTAATGGCCTTTGCTCTTAATCTTAGGACAGATCATTTTAGCTGTACTTTAATATTCATTTTTTGCATATATGTAAATATCACCCATACAGAGGCATCGTCAAAGTAAGAAGACCTGCATTTTCAAAGGGTCCTGAGATTTTGGAGGGCTTGGTCAATGTTTTTAGCAGCAGAGCACTCCAGGGAGGACCCCCCTCCCCATCCAGAGAGCTGTGAGCTACTTACTGGTGTGTGAACTATTTGTGTTCTCTAAAGACCCTTTGGTTTTAAAAAAGAGAGAGAGAGAGAGATTCAGGGGCCCAGGGGGGGACCAGATCAATGTTAGCAAAGCAAACCTGACACTTGGAGGCTTCTTGCAAAGCAACTCTCTTGCTTAAGGAGAAATTTTTCTGGTCCCCCAGTAGGGGTAGGGGTGGCCACTCGCTGGAGCTCCCTCCCATCACCTGCTTCCCTGTCTGTGGTCATTTTCACAAGTCAGCAGGGGGTAGAGGCAGGAGGCAAATCCAGCACATCGTCAAAATAACCAAGTGTTCCGTGCCAAAAGGAAATGTGGGCTAAGAACTATAATGAGAGGGTAAGCAAGGAACCACTAGTTCCAAGCAGCAAGATGTGTCAGCGAGAGAGAACAGCAGCCCTGCTGGCCTCGGTACAGGCCAGAGCCTTAATCTGTAAATCACTGTGAAGCCCAAGACGTCAAAAAAATGTGGCCACCCCTGGCGTAAAGGCATAAGGCAACAAAATAACCTCCTGCTCTAACCTCCTGCGGATAACCCATGTGAAAATACAAAAAAGCACCAGCGTCCAAGAGAGGGGAAGGGTAGCTTGCCAGAACCTAATTATATTTAATCAAGATGGCGAAAAATGATGAGCACGTGTCCCATAATCCCAAATGAAAAACACACGCATATGCATACACACGGACACACACACACACCCCGCTCTTGAATGCTTGACTGTACATTCTCTCATCTCCCTTTATAAGCCTACTCTCAAATTTCTGGCACGGGCCTGAAAGTCATTAGTAATTTAGCTGAAACGTAAAATTTTACTGCATCGCATTGGTAGCTATTATAAGGTATAAATCTGTGTGGCTCTGGCAGGTTGAATTCCCTCCTACTCCTCTTCATCATGCTACAAAAAGCACTTAACTGTGCTGGGGGTACAGGACTCACATTTTGGAATTAAATTAGAGACATGAGAATACTAAAATACGCTTTCTTTTCTTGATCCGCACCAACCATTTTGAACTGCTTTCTTGGGCCATGTCCCACTAGAGAAAATGTGATCTTCATCAGGAAAGTTGGATTCAGCAAACTGTCTTACAAAAAACATAGTGTACAAAATCATCAGGGCCAACAAAATCTGTGTTTGCTTTGCCCAAGTTTATCATGTCTGCCCAGGCCCATCATTTTCAGAGGTTGCTGGAGAACACAAGTTTCTTACTCATAAATTCTAAGTTTCTCTATCAAATTAAGCAGAAAGAAAGACCACTATATGTTGTTGTTTTGTTTAGTTTTGTTTTGTTTCAGGAAATTTTTCTTATATTCTTGCAGTTTATTTCAAGATTTTGTTCAAAAGCCTTCCTGGAATCTTTAGGTCTTAGAAGCAGATGTATTTTCGTTGCCAAAGTATTATGTTTTTGAGCACAGTACCATTAGCACCTGAGCTCTGAACCTTGACCACTGGAGTGACTTAGTAGAAGGCATAAGGGACTTGGAATTGACACCTAAGTTCTATGTCCCTGGCCAGAGAGAGCAAACGGAACGGCTTGTTCCATGACGTTCTTATGCTGATAGCAGCTATTCTTATGGTTCCAGAAGTCACAGGGGCTCAGGGGAACCTTGATCCCATAGCGCTTTCTGATTGAATCAAAACACAAGCTGAGTCTTCTTCTCAACACGAATCTGCAGGTAGCCATGACCAATTTATCAAAGTTAGCCCATGAAACAACAAAACCCATTTGCCTTCTCAGGGATGAACTTTTAAGCACTAGAAATGCAGGGACCCCAGTTACTCAATGTGTGGCTGTGACACAGGGTCGCAGTACCCAGCACATAGCGGGCCTCAGAAAACATTTATTGAATGCTACTGAACTGTCTTATTAATTTCAAGAGCTTCCTTCACTAAATAACTTATTTTTCTTATTTTGTTTTCCTAGAAAATTGGTAGTGTGTGAATTAGTGGTTACCTTATTCTTGTTACCAAAAAAAATTTAAGTGTTAATTAAACATTACCAATACCATTAACTTCTTCTTCTTCTTCTTTTTTTTTTTTTTACACTTAATACTGTGCTCAGTATGACTTAGAGCAAAATAAGTGGGCATGTTGTCTGCTCCCTTGTCCCTAGTTGCTTAGTATCTGGAATGGAGTAGTCAATGGAGAAATACAAATGAACATGGCTTCTAGGTTTATGGAATTTCCTTCCATTTTGGTGTCTTCTGGGGGAAAAACTCAGTCATCTTTATCAATTTTGCCTAATGTCATAAGGTCATGGGAATTTTCTTTGTCTGTTTAAGGAAGTGGGACAGTTTTACACCATGTTATATTCGTGTGAACATACTTTACACTTTTACAAGTAAGAATACTTTCAGTGATAACTAGCAGAAAACTTTGTTCAATGGGTTTAAACCATAAGGGAAGGCTCACTGACTTATGTAATTAAAAATACCAGAGGGAGAGTAGGCTATAGATAGATAAACCTTAATCAAGCCACTCAGTTAGGAATCCAACATCTTTTTTTTTTCTTTTGCATTTTTTCTAAGTAGGATTCATCCTAAGACTGACTTACCTCCTGGTCCCCAAATGGCTGCAACTGCAGAAAGTAACACACTTTCTCATTAATCTCAACAACAGCACCAATGTTCCAATATTTCCAGGAAAAAAAGTGAGACTTAATGTATACAGGTGGCTTAAAATGTATGCCTCCATCTTTTCTTTTTAAAAGATTTTTATTTATTTATTTATTTATTTATTTATTTCAGAGAGAGACACACACAGAGAGTACCAGCAGGAGTGGAGGGGGAGGGGCAGAGGGAAAAGCAGACTCCCTGCTAAACAGAGACCCCAATGTGGAGCTTGATACAGGGACCTGGGATCATGACCTGAGCCAAAGGCAGATGCTTAACCCACTAAGCCAGCCAGGTGTCCCCTGTATGCCCCAACCTCAACTAATTATAATTTGTGAATAGAATACAATGTTTAGATTAGCCTAGGTCATGTTTTCCACCTTAGACACAGGGCGAAATCATTTATCTTTTCTTTCTTTTTTTTTAGATTTTATTTATTTATTTGACAGAGACAACGAGAGATGGAACACAAGCAGGAGGACTGGGAGAGGGAGAAGCAGGCTTCCCGCTGAGCAGGGAATCCAATGTGGGGCTCCATCCCAGGACCCTGAGATCATGACGTGAGCCAGAGGCAGAAAATCACAGACCCTCAAACAGAAATCAGTACTATTAGAGAATGATTTTATTAAATGATGCAAAAAAGTCAGGCAACAAATATCTACCATAAGAGTATCTCTTTCAAATGACCTGAGGCAGAAACTCCTGTATAGTCTATAAGCCAAGAGTTCCTGTCAGTCTTCTGAGCATCTGTTATGTTTTCCCTCACAAACACTGTAAACAGTATGTAATTCAAATAGCTTCTAACATAACATCCTATAACTACTAACAGAGTTTGGAAGGAATGCATAATTCTTACTGTCACTAGAACCTCTACATGTATATATTTAAGGATCATTCTCCCATAATATTCTCCTACTCTCAAATATTTTCAAGAGGGTCCATGGATGTCTTGGATATATTGAAGAAGGAGGACATAGTCTCTGGATGTTTTGCCTGCAGCCAGAGGGTATAAGCAATCCACTTGTCCATATGGCAGTAACCAGAGCCACAGGACATCAGCCAAGTTTGCCAGGACCTCACATGCCCTTCACCACTCTACCGTGCCTGATGGAGACTTCTATCCTGGCTATGATGTCATATCATGCATCCAACCATAAAATAACACTGTGTTCCTTTGAGTCCTCGCAAAGTCCCTCAGGTAAAGCCACTCCTGTATTTAATTGTCCTGATTCCCAGTCACCAAAACAAGGGCCAGGATGGATGTGGTCTGGATGTGGTCATGTCCTAGTTGATATCTCTGTAGCACCCTCTTCTCACCCAGGTGCTCATCAGAACCCTCTTCCCTCTGCCCACCTCGTGTGTGTGTGTGTGTGTGTGTGTGTTTAATCAACTCATGTTGGACTCCTGAGAGAAAAATAAGGGTGCATACCTCACTTTTAATTCATTTGAGACATCTGGATAATTGGCAAAGTTCCTTTTTACATTGATTCTAAAAAGGTTAGAATTAAATGCATGGTACCTTGACTCAAGAACCTGTATGTGCGTTTTAAGCTTTATTTCCGAGTGTGCATTCTGTCTATCCTTGCTTCCCTCCCTCCTTATCCAATGATTCTCATTTCCATTTTCCTGATGATTTTTTTTTTACCCTGTTGCTGGAGCCCACCCATTCCTCCCTTGTGGTTCCTTTCCTACAACTTACACCCTGTTTGTGAGGACCTCCCATGCCTATGGTTGTAGATATACAGCAGTCACAACCAGTGAAACCTTTTGCTAATAGGGTGGGTAAGCTCAGCCTTCTCCCTACCAGCCCTGACCCACACTGTATCTCCTTCTTCATAACTGCATCAGAATGTTCTGGAAAAATGAACAACTCTTCCCTGTCCAAAAATAGGTCATATAACTATTCTAGGGAGAATTTTTCAATGAGGTCAATTGCCACCATGAAATGATGGACTCCTCACTCTTGGAGATGGCTTCTGCCCTCTCTTAACTGGGATGAGGGTATCACTGTTAACTCCAAATGGTGTAATGAATATCTCACCCCAGGGGTAGCATCATTCCAGTCCTAGCTGACTTCTCAAAACTGAGTTTAACCAGGTTGTCTGAATCAGCCTCAGTTTTCTTTCATGTGGCACTGAGGAACATTGCAAAAATTGAGTAAAACCAGTTATGAGTTGTTCTTCAAACAAATATTTGGTTTAAATTTAAAAGATATCTATTTATAAGTAATGAAAGCAAAGTACTCAAGGTCATTGACGGTTCCCTTCTTGGAGAGAGAAAACCTCAGATGTTCTCGTGCCAGGGAAGGAAGTGCATAAGTAATTGAAATACAAAGTGGACCCTAGAGAAGTTCAAGGTAATGGTGGAATGAAAGCATATACCGAATATTGCTCATTTGGTTTAAAATGTATGGTACACTGAGAAGGAAAACTGCATTTGAACACACGTGGGACATGAAAAGTACAGGACTCTGTTCAAAGGAGGCAGAAGGTTCTTTCTTGCTCCTGATGAGTAGAGTGAGGGAAGCAGGTAGACCAGTGGAGAAAAAAACATTTGGGAACATTGGAAATGTTTGGAGGGGGTTGATATCAAATGTCCCAGCAGCTCTGGGGAAAAAACCCAAACAAACCACAAAGCAGAAAAAAGTATTCTAAGATACTTCTTTTTACAGAAGTATTATTCAATGTCAGCAGAATAGGATTCTATATAAAATGGGTTCTGCTTGTTCCAGAGTGACTTACATGACAATTGTGCTGTCATTATAAGAATTAATGTCTTCCGTAGAGTTGCTACTATCAAATCTTAAAGCGCTCTTTTTAAGGAAGTTGATGATGTGTTTGAGTAGAGAGAATGGGGGAAGAGAAAAACAGAAGACAAACATTGATTACATTTTTTAAGAAAGAGAATTAACCTAAAAATAAAACTAAAGTTCTTTTAAGGGTAAAAAACAGAAGAGTAAAAACGAAAATAACATGGAACTACCTGTCTTGGAAAATAAAAATTTACCACCATAAGTTAATTGGGTCTTGTAGATAAGTAAATCAAATCGTAAACCATCAGAGAGCACAAGGAGAGGAAGGCATTACAGAAGTAAAAAGAATTTTTTTAAAAATCAGTGGTCTAATGAAGCCGTTTAAGGACTCAGTGATACATCAGATTTTTTTTCTCTCAACTGAAATGAACCTGATTTGTTTCACCATCTGACTGGCTTCTTCCTGTTATCTTCTATTTATTGTCTTTCAGGTCCCTGATGGCTGAATGTTCAACCTCCCCCCCAAAGGACTGGCATGTGTGCTTGCTAAAGTGCACGGTGACAACCTCACTGGGGGACAGCAAGAGGCTGGAGAACCTGCTGCAAGCTAAAACCTAAAATAAACGGAACAGAGGCATGAGTGGATACTTTAAAAAGGAATTTATGGCCCATTTCCTCATTTCCCCTAGGAATTTGCTTGTGAAAATAAATTTGATATTTTCAGCATTTAAAAAAATATATTTTTCAAAAAGAAAACAGGCCAAAGTTTCACATGTCTAACCCACCATTCCAGCAAGACACCACAAGTGTAATAGCATCAGTGGGACCCTCCATAGGGACACAGGCTCTGAAGTCACCAGTCTGCAGCACCACCCACACCTGAATATACTGTGCCTGCCCTTGGACATGCCAGGCCCACTCACAGGTATCCAATTACTCATTTCAGGACACCTTATCCGTTGAGAAACTGAGAAACAGCCATTTCTGTGGGGCTGAGAGTCTTTCCCTCATTGTTAGGACTTTCTTTAGCCACAACACTCCTTTACTTCTAGGGAATAGAAATAGTGACATTAAGCAAGATAAATCATAGTGTCATAAAATATATCCCATTTCTTTAATAGCTTTCTACCCCAGAAAATGTTGCAGACTTTGAAATTCTGTGTAAGTCATATACTTAGTATTTCTAATACGCCTTAAAAGCCCACTCAATCCGCCCCAGCTCTTGAGGACAGGAAGTAAAGAAAATGAGTCTTTTTCCTGCTAATCCTCCTAAGACGGCCAAGAGAGCCATTTTGGAATTTTGCTAGGAAACAAGGATTAGCATCTAAGGGACACACTACCAGATTGTTTGATTAGAATAGTGTTGCCAAGTTATTTTAGATGGGATCCAAATAACACTAACTTGAGATTACCCAGTGTACCTCTAAACTTGTCTCCAAGAAGCTATTGCACACTGATGACCATCCACTTCTCTTCTATTTCTAAAGCCACTGGAGAGGAATTGGAAGACTGACCATTAACCCACTGAAGGTATTCAGTCTCAGTCTTTCAAGCTTTAAATAAGATTCTTTAATTTTCTAGGACTCATTAAATCCAACAGCAAGATTAAACTAGAAAAATTTAAATCCTTCAGACACCGGAGAAATTCTGTGTGGGGAATATACCAGTCAAGTTTACAAAGTTTCTTGAGGACCATGAACAAATTCCTTGAGGACAGGGACAACTGTCTTGTCAGCTTTGTGTTTCTTGCATCTAGCATAGTATGGAACACACAGTAGATGTTCCAGAAATGTTGACTAAACAAACGAATGCATTTAGTGGCCATTTTTCACAAGCCTCCATTGTTTAAAATATTTCTTGTGTTGATTGGAAACTAAGTATGCATTTTGAGTATTTCATTGTTAACCTACATGTTGCTACAGTTAGGAGTTTCTTTTGTATCTACCTTTCATTTATTTCTTAATTAATTCAATAGAAACTTATTGAACAATATTTTGCATCATCATCTAGATTAAGTGCTATAAAATTCTTGCCTGTATTAAAAAAATATGACATATGGATTTTAAAAACATGTTTGGAAAATTATGTAGTCAACTTTACTTACTTTACTACTTATCCTAGAAGTTTTAGTGGGTATAAAAATCAATAGAATCATTAAATGAATGATATTGGCCTTTAAAACTGAAGAAATCTTTCTATATAAATCCTTTCTCTCTGTTTTTTGAACCCATCGGTTATCAACAAACCGCTATGCTTCATCTACTCTTGTGAAGAGCACCTGAAAGTTTTCTATGGACAGATGAAAATGAATAGAAAAGTATCTTCTTAACTTATGGTATAACACAACCCTTGAAGCGGATTTTTTTTTAAAGATTTTAAGATTTATTTATTTAAGATTTATTTAAATTAAGATTTATTTATTTGACAGAGAGAGATCACAAGTAGGCAGAGAGAGACAGGCAGAGAAAGAGTGAGGAAGCAGGCTCCCCTCTGAGCAGGGAGCCTGATGCGGGACTCCATCCCAGGACCCTGAGATCATGACCTGAGCCAAAGGCAGAGGCTTTAACCCACTGAGCCACCCAGGTGCCCCTTGAAACAGATTTTTTAAAAATGTACTATTATAGTATATAAATTTAATTTGCAATCACAGAGTTGTCCAAAGAATGTGTTATGCTTATTATGGTCTACCTTTGTAAGGACAAAAAGAGTTTCCTTCATAACATTCTGGAACCTGCTCCTCTGAAACTATATAAAGTAACTGGAGTCCGATTTTTAAACTCAGTGCTGCCAAGGAGAATAGGCCCTCTCCTACATTGTTTCCTGGTGGAAACTGTAAAAATACATGTATTCATTGACTTGGCAGTTCCAGTTCTAGAAATTAATCCTAAGGACATAATTAGGATGTGTGCAGAAAATTTAGTCACTAGCATAGTCACTGTAGCATTGTTTATGGTATAAGAAATTGGAAAACACATAAGGGTAAAATGAAATATGTCTATAGAATGCAAAATTAGGCAGCCATGAAACTGCATATTACAAAAGTGTAATATTGACTTTGACTGATTTTTCTCAACATATAGGCGAATAGGAGTGCCTGGGTGGCTCAGTGGGTTAAGCCTCTGCCTTTGGCTCAGGTCATGATCTCAGGGTCCTGGGATCCAGCCCCCCATCGGGTTCCCTGCTCAGCAGGGAGCCTGCTTCCCCCTCTCTCTCTGCCTGCCTCTCGGTCTATTGCAATCTATCTGTCAAATAAATAAATGATAATAAAAAAACACATATAGGCAAATAAAAAAATAGTCCCATTCTATACCAAATGATTTCATTTTTGTTGGGGAAAAATAAAAAGCTATAAACCTGTCTAAATGTTTGTATTTATACAAGCAAGACAACAGGGTAGTCCTTAAAACGTACACAGTTATTATGTGGTGGGGTTATGGGTGATATTTATTTTCTCTGTTTTTTCCTTATTTGTATTTTTCAACCTTTTTTTTTTTACTTTAATTACACAGTACTTGCCTAGTAATAAAAAAATATTTACAGTTTGTGGGGGTTTTCTTGGGTGGGGGGATATCTTTCTCAAGTAACTAAAGTTAATTGAAGCTAAAATGTCAGGCCTGGTAGAGCTAGTCTGCAGGCAGAGGGGAGATAGGTCAAAGAAGGAATTTTGGACTTAGCTTCAGGCCTGAAATCCTGGCTTGGCTCTGCCTGTACAGCTTCACTCAGGGCCAATCAGTGAAGCCTTTTGCTTCCCTGGGTCTCAGTTTCCCCACCTCTAAATAAGCTACCCTATATGGCTCACACTATTACTAGAGGCATCAGGTGAGAGGACAAAAGCAGAAAGGCTTGGAAAAGTTGCATGTGTGAGGTGAAAGGAGCAAATAGGAATCAGCAGACAATGCTCTCAGCAAATCACAGGCTAATACAACTAGCCAAGGCGCTACCCTCATCTATCCACCCTTGACCTGCTTCGGCCTCTCTTCTGCACTAACAAAGAATTCAGCTCCCCAGTTTCACAATGCAGCTTGTTTCTCTGTTTCCATCCAAGAATTCAGCACGAGCAGATGTGCAAAGAGTTAAAAAGCCAGCCCTGTGTTTTCCTCCGGTCATTTCCAGGAACCCAGTGAGCCCGCTGCTAATGACACACCTGCATGGTGGAGTGCCTCAGACAATTCCCCTGCACTTGGAAGCCCTTTCCTTGTCGATGTTAAACTTGCCGTGTTAGACACAGTGTGCTCTGTTTTCAGTTTTCCACAAGAATGTCCCAATGGCCACATGAAGGAGAGGTCTTACTTCCCAAATCCGCAATATACTCTGAGAGTCACTCTTGAAAAATCCCTCTACTTGAGAGACCGTCTTCATCTTTAAATTTCCTGCCGCTTATCTAGCTCCTAACCCCACAGTGATAAAAAAATCAAAGTCTAGTACAGAGCTTGTTATGTCTGAAGACTCTGTCGCCCAAGCTGTGGGGCCCAGACTATTCATGTTTGAGTCACATCTCTTCCCTCTCAAGCCTGCAGAAAACAAGTTGGACTTATGTGAGACACATGAGTTTTCTCAGGTAGCTGGGAAGGAGGCTACCATTGTCTGATTGCTGAAGAAGAGTCTTCCTGCTGTTGGAAAATGACAAGCCAAGTTACCAAATGGAGCATTGATCTTGTGGGAACCTTTCAGGTTCCCTGACCTCTGAGTTAAGAATGATGAGGACATTCTAAAAAGTCTTACTTTATTTAGGATACTGTCAAGAATACTAAAAGCACTTTTATAACGTGCTTGGGATCCAGTCTTCACCCACATGTGGAACAATCACTTCAATAAAACAGGCTTTTTTTTTTTTTTTTTCCCAAATGCCAGGTATTTACCAGGTTAGGTAAGAATATGGGATCCTGCTGGCCAGAAGAATAAAGGTGGTTTTCAGACAATAAATGTATGTCCTCAACCCTTCTGCTGAGCACTAGACAGTGAGTTTGGCTGACATCAATACGGATAACCAGGGAGCTCCTTGTTCCTGGCTGCCTATCCCAGTGCCCCACTGCATAACATTTTAAATTACTCCAGCTGTGGTCCATGACAGCCGAAAGAACAGCTCAGCCCAGAAGGGACAAAGGGACAGTGTTGCAGAAAGAAAAGTAGTGGTATTCTTGCTTCATTTTAAAATTAATAGAGTTGGTTATAGTCTCTAAGTACACTTGGAATTCCAGTTGCCAGAGAATGGGCTTGAAGACTGAAAGCCCTCTTTAATCCATGGACCCCGGATAGGTAGTGGGGCTCTCCAGAAAGCAGGGCACAGGTAGTGGCACTGTGATGCCAGCAAAGATAGCCTGCCAGGAAGTGTCCACACTGTCCTCAGGGAACTGCCTCCACGCAACTGGACAGCTTTGATCTCTGCTGAGCCGGCTACAGGGGTGCCAACGGTGTGGTGGGTGTCCGAGAGGTCATTTTACAGAGACCATCAAAGCCGCTTTCACATGGTAAGGACTAACAACCTGGCCTCTATTTGAACAGCTAGCAGCTCTTCAAACTGTCTAATTCCCAGAGCCTATTAAACAGAAAGACAGCTAAGAAATAGAGGATGTTGAGTCCTGGACAGAAGTAAAGAGAGAAGAAGCGAGCCAGCCTGGGGGTGCTTCTGCCCTGGCCGGCATCACCCAAATGTCAATTTTCCTACCTTTGAAATAAACTATTTCTCAGGATTACACCACTGGAGTACCCACCGGGAGGGAATCATGATTTGGCCAGTGATGCATATGAAAAGGATCTTCAAAATGTCATGTAGAGATTAGTCAGAAGGCAGGGAGAAAGAACATCCCCCACCCCCACCTGCTGGAGAGGAAATTAAAGAAAATAAAACAAGTAAATGGGTTTTCAAATCAAATTTAAATCCACTGGAAAGGAGCTTTAAAAAAGATAATTTAGCAAATAGCCAGTGATAATCCCTGTAATCTTGCTCTTCTGATTTAGGAAACCAATGATGTATTTTCCAAATATTAGTTTTCATTAGCAATATGAAAAAACATGGGAAGATAACTGAAAATATTTTTCAATGTCCCTTCTACCAACTCCCCACTTAAATTTCTTTCTATATGAGAATCATACTGTCTTTTATTAAGACATTAAAACCAGACTAATTAGATGGGAAGTACTAAAAAAAAAGTCTAATCTTATAACAGAGCAATAGCTATCTTTGGGAGCATGATATATTCTCCTTTGGGTTGAAAGGTAATGTAGAAAGACTAAATACCACTTAAGCATCATTAGCTCGTCTTAAGTGTCAGTAGTTAGCCTTTAGTCTTTAAGTAGAAGATAAAAACGGATCGTCAAACAATACAAAAGAATAAAATGAATTATGTTAGCACTTCACATAAAAACAAATATAAATAATCAATTAACATGAAAAGATGCTCACCAAGGGCCAGAGAGACACCAATTAAAACAACAATAAGATAACATTTTTTTCTCCTATTAGATAACAAAAAACAAAAATCAAAAGAGCGATAACATCTGGTGTTGGCAAGGATATAAGAATAAATGGGTCCTCTTTTATATTATTGGTGGGACATTAAAGTGGAATAATCATTTCTGAGGAGCAGGAAAAAATGCGACAGCTTAAAACATTTTAAATATATATATATTTTTTAAGGAAATGAGGGAGAAGGAGGTGGAAGGGCAGAGGAGAAGAAGAAAGAGAATCTTAAGTAGGCTCCACACCCAGCAGGGAGCCCCACGCAGGTCTCAATCTCACAACCCTGAAATCACAACCTGAGCCGAGATCAAGAGTTGGACACTGACTGGCTGAGCCAGCTGGGCACCCCTGCCTTTTGAGTGCACAAATCCTACAGAATAGATAAGAATCTCAGTAACCCATCACAGAATCACAGAAACTCAATGGCAACCAATTCAGGATTCCCCTCTTTTCCTATGAATAACTCTAGGTTCAGATGTCATGTCAAGATATTCAGTAGGAGGGAGAGAGATACATGATCTTCCAAGTCATTAGTCCACATGAAATCCTCCAAAAAGTCATTGGCTCACCCAGCCTTCAGCTGTTATCCCAGACAGGTCACTGATGAGACGTCTCTTGCTCCTGGTGGCATGATCCTTTTATGCCCAGCAACTTTCTCTGCTCCTTTCATGCCATGCTCGAGGGCCTGGGAATAATTCTGCAGCTCCCCTGCTAAACTGGAGACTTGGAATCTTGGCAAGGTTGTTTGTGGGCAGATTTGCTCTATGCAGCACACAGCATTTCTTCTCTGAGGTCCCACTTCCTTCACTTCCTGGGGCCAACTTCTGCACTGAGATTATAACCTGGATAACATAGAGCCTGGCCTGCCTCTAGGACCTGCAAATGCCTCTGCTGTCCCCACTTCCCCTCCAACCCTCCACCTCCCCCCAGCCCTCCACCATGCCAGAAAAACTTTCTCTAACCTAAAACAGAAGTTCTGAGGTCTTTTATGATGTGTCTCCCACACATTTCATCTTTGCCAGTTTTCTTTATTCCCCTAAGCATTTGGGCTTCTGGAAACCAAAGTCCTAAAGACATTTCCCCCCCTCTGATTTCAGAATTGGGACATCTTTCTTCAGTGACAATGGGCATAGAAGACCCTAGGAGCTTAAATATGGCTAGGGCAAGAGGGAGAGAGAAAAAATACTTGTAATATTTCCAAAATATCCAACTTACAACCCAGCAATCTACTACTATCCTACCAAACTACAGCAATCCACTGCTATCCTACAGAAATATAATCGTGGACATGTGTAAAGAGGTAGAGACAGACATGATTATTTTAGCACCTTTTGTAATAGTGAAAAATTAGAGATAATTTAAATGTCCATCAAGAGGAGAGGTGGTTAAATAAATCAGAGTAAACTGATACAATGGAATTCTATGTAAACATTAAAAAGCATGTGTACCTCTTCATGTGCTGATTTAGAAAAAATCCCATGAACATTGTGAAGTGAAAAGGCAAACTGCAGGATGAAATGCAAGATCTGATCTCATTTGTTTAAGCAAAAAACAACAACAACACCATGTTTCTGTGTATGTGTGTGTGCATCATTATGAACACAGAAAAGGATGGCAAATGTTAATAGTAATAATTTCTGAGAAGTAAAATTAGAATGAGAAAGGGCTTTTCTATTATTTTTTAACCTTTTTAATATTTAATATTTAACCCTTTTTAATATTTAGTTCAAGTTAGCAAGCACCTACTGCCTTTAAAGATTCTTTTTAAAGGTTAAAAAATACATTGTAGGGGCGCCTGGGTGGCTCAGTGAGTTAAGCCGCTGCTTTCAGCCCGGGTCATGATCTCAGGGTCCTGGGATCGAGCCCTGCGTCAGGCTCTCTGCTCAGCAGGGAGCCTGTTTCCCTCTCTCTCTGCTTGCCTCTCTGCCTACTTGTGATCTCTCTCTCTGTCAAGTAAATAAATAAAATCTTTTAAAAAATAAATAAAAACAAAATAAAATAAAAAATACATTGCAGCACATATTAATTTAGATCTAGATGAGACCTCCCTCACTCTCAGAGCATATAGAATTTCTTGGAGTATCAGAAGCTAAGACAAAAAATGAAGACCTTGCATTCATTGACGTTTATGGTTCAGTTGCAGAGATTAATCATTTAAGACCCAATGATGATTATGTGATTCATTTTGTAAAACCTTGACGGGATAGTAGATTCCCGCTGTGAAATATAAGGAAGCCAAAATTTAAACATAATTGAAGAAATTTAAACACCTTATCACTCTCTGCCTGGCCCTATTAGTCAAATAAATGCAGGAGACCTTGTTTCAAACAGATGAGGAGAATTGACAACAAAATATAAACATGATCCAAGCTAATATATGTGCTAATTGTTCTTCATTTAAATACTCCATTATCTGTGGGGTCAACAGCTTTGTCTTGAGTCAAAACTAGGAATAGTTTTTCAGCTACGGATACCGCTGCAATATAAAAGGAATCCAAAGAGTCTGGAATCCAGGCCCATAATGAATACATGGCCTGACTAGAGGAGTTGACAATGGTGTAGCAGAGGATAGTTGTAAACTCAATGGATATGTTTGCCACAGTATTACAGTGTGGCTGGTTGCTTACAATGCTACAATGATACCATAGACCCCGAACAAGATCTAGTCTCTTTATAAAGAGGCATAGTCTCTTTCATAGGGCATGCCAAAAGAAGAACCAAGCTGACCAAATGAGATTATTTTTGCTTGGTATATAAAGACAATGATTCACACTAGCAAATAAGAAAATTAACCATAGTTGGGGCACCTGGGTGGCTCAGTCTGTTGGTTAAGCATTCAAATCTTGATTTGGGCTTAGGTCATCATCTCCAGGTCTTGGGATCAAGCCTGCAACAGGCTCCAAGCTCAGGTAGGTAATCTGCTTGAGATTCTTTCCTGCTCCTTCGCCCCTGCCCTTCTCCTCTTTCAAGCTCTCTCTCTCATATAAATAAGTAAATAAATCTTAAAAAGGAAAAGAAAAGAAAAGAGCCACAGTCTCAAAACATCTTCAAGTGAACCTTTTCAGCCTCTTAAGGCTGATCAGCGTAAAAAGGTTAGATCACGGGGGACTGTGTGGCTCAGTTGGTTAAGCCTCTGACTCTTTATTTTAGCTCATGTCATGATCTCAGAGTCATGGGATTGAGCCCCATGTCATTCCCCATGTTCACCACAGAGTCTGCTAATCCCTCTCGTTCTGTTCCTCCCCCCATTTGCACTCTCTCTTTCTCTCTCTCATTTAAATAAATAAACAAACAAACAAATAAGTAAATAAAACCTTTATTTTACAAAAAGGTTGGATTACCTCAACAGTAAGAGTTGCTCTTTCAAATATTTCTAATAATTTTTCATTAATTCAATCAACATTTGTTGAATGTGTTATGTATTAGAGCATTTAATATTTATTTAGCTTTATTATGTTCTGAATAATGTTCTAATTTTATTTTTTAACTCATTTAATCTTTATAACAGTCCTATGAGTCAGGTATATTGTCTTTTAAATTCTACAGAATTAAGCATTGAGACGCAGAAATGAGGTAGCTTAACCAAGCTCACACAGACTATTGTCACTGAAGAAGCTGAGATTTGAACACTGGTGGTCTGTTGGTCTGGCCATAGACCCCTGTTCCTCAGTCCATAAACTGGGCTAAAAAAATAAAAGATTTTTTTCTTGTATCTATATGAGATGATGGATGTCAGCTAAAGATATCGTGGCACTCACTTCAAAGTATATGTAGACCAAACTATCATGCTGTGTACCTTAAACTTATACAGTGCTATATGTCAATTACTTCTCAATAAAACTGGAAAAAATGTTTTTTGCCCAGAAAAAAGGAAAGAAAGAATGTATTCTAGTAGAGAAAACAGAAATGTAAAAAATAGTTAAAATGCAGGACACCTGGCTAGCACGGTCTGTTGAGAATTGGACTCTTGACTTCAGCTCGGATCATGATCCAGGTTGTGAGATTGAGTCCCACCTCAGGCTCTGTACTCAATGTGGAGTCTTCTTGGGATTCTGTCTCACCCTCTCTTTCTGCTCTTACCTCACCACTCATGCATGCTCTCTCTCTCTCTACCAAATAAATAAATAAGTCTTAAAAATTTTTAAAAAATAATTAAAATGCAATGTAATGCTTTGGGAGCATAAATGTAGGGAGAATAAAGAAAAACCACAAATATCAGGGTTGAGTTAATAAATATTATGGGAATGTGCACAGGAGTGGTGGGAGCTAAGTAGAAGTTATTCCACCTTTTGGAACTCCATATTAGCATATACATGACTAAATGAAATACTTCCTTTGTCCACCCAAATTAGAAGTGTATAAATTAATCTCCCAAGTGTACTAAACTGGGTGTTCTGGAATTTACCTTATTTTGGGAGACTATAGACTACTTCTATAAGAAATACTTTGTGATGCTGAGAGAAAATATTGCAGCATTTAATTTGATGAGATGAAGCTCTATGCTGAGCAAGATCTTTACCTTTAACCCCTAACATATGTGGTCCTGGAAGTCTGACCAACTGACCTTTAAAACTCCACCCTGCCCTTCTTAGAAATCCTGCCAATAAATGGAATGTCCACTTTCATTTTCTTCTAACTACTCTAGACACAAATACTCATTTTGCAAAGATGTTGGCATGTCATTGGCAAAATTCACTTGTGCTATTTCTATTTATTATCCTTATACCAGACCTCATCCCAAAATAGTCCTGCATAAGATGCCACATGTGTCCTCTAGCACTTCAGGAATTAAGAGCATATGGTCAATAAAAATGGAATCCCCATGACTCCAGACTAAGTTACCCAGAAAAGACATCCACCCAGTGCACTTAATTCTTTCTCAGTGTCAGCCCTTGTTCTAAGCTCTGTTAGGTATATCAAGATAAAACCCAGCTGTGCAATCCAGTACTTTGAAAAGTTCAGTATGTTAACATGGTCTCGGTCTGTTTGGGCTGCTATAACAAAATACATAGATTCGGTGGCTTACAAGTAACAGAAATTTATTTCTCACAGTTCTTTTGTCTGGAAGTCTAAAACACCACAGATTCAGGGTCTGCTGAGTTCCTGCATCTGGATTCATAGGTCGCCATCTCCCAGTGTCTTCACATGGCGGAAGGGGCAAGGAATATCTTTTATGAAGCCACTGATCCCATTCATGAGGGCACCACCCTCATGACCTAATCACCCCTTAAAAATTTCACCTCCTAATACCACCAACTTGGGAGTTAGGATTTCAGCATGTCAGTTTGTCAACACCAATATTCAGTCCAGAGCAAACCCATTTCACGGTATCTAAATAATGGGACCCTCCAAAAGTCAACAGTCACAGGTGCAGGTGAAAAGTACAAGCATTACATTTAAGTTCCTATTGTGGGCCAGACAGAAGTCAGTTACAGAAGTAACTGACACAGGCTCTGCCCACATTATCCCCAAACCAAAGCTGGGAAGCAGGTCAATAGGCCTGCTTCGTGTTCATCGCTTTATAAAGTGTATTTTTGAAGTACCTCCTAATTCAAGAGTAAAATCTCTGTCAAATAAAGACATCAGCAGCATCCTCTCTAAGACAGAGAGCCAAATTTTTCCCATAGAATCCTCACAGGACTTTTTCATACTACTAGAGTAAACATATGTAGCCAATACATGGATCTCAGCCAAGGTAGGATAAAAACAAGAATCTCTTAAATATAACATCAAATCCGTCACTTTTAAGGTACTAGCATAATCATCTGCCAGACAATGACACTTTTACGGAACAACCATCTGCTGGGGAAAAAAAAAAGAAAGAAAAAGAAAATCTAAAGGTCATCTTATTTCAACTGAAAGGCTGAATTGTAAAAATTATGGTTGGCAAAGTGATATCTCTTCAATCAAAATAAAACATAAAATGATCCTTACTAGGCCAACAGCAGCTGTCCAATTATAATAAACAAAATTCCTCACTTGATGTCTTTTTCTGGACCCATGTTTTCTTCACCTTTTATTTTTTCCTCAAAAAATTAAATGGAAATACCCATGAAGAGGGGTGAAGAAAGAAAGACATTTGGGGCTGATTCTTATGTATGTGTTGAATTATCTGAAATACACAGATAAAATTGGGCATAAGCCTTAAAATAGAGCAAAGTGTCAATTTCAAAATAAATAATGATAATGGTATTTTCAAGATCAGCTCTTTATTCACATTCTGTGCCAAAGCATTTAAATACCCTGTGCTACTCATAACATAATGTGGGTGGTAAAAGGAAAAAAAGCCATCCCTACTTCAACATGTTATTCCTAAAGAGTCTATTCATGTCAGTGCTGCAGAGATACAATTAATTTATATAACCCCAATATCCTGATGCTGAAACACAAAGTACACAAAGCAAAACATTCTCCTATTTTGAAAAGAGAGGAATGAACATAAACTCTGCTGTATGCAATTGCCCAAAGCTATTTTAGATAAATAATAAACTCATTTTAATTAACAAATTATTCTAGTGAACTGTTCTTATCAGACACTTAATTTTGTTTTTAAGTCCAAAGTTTGAACCCACACATACTTTCCCCCCATGGGACTTAACAATTGCTGTGCTGGCAGTTTTGAATTCGAGATGATCTGGACCTCGCACACCTTAATACAGTCTGGATGATGACATGTTCCATTATATAGTGAAACGTCTGCTTTCAGACACACTTTTGGGTCACATATCTCACCAATGTGGCTGTACTATGTTTTGGGGATAACTTTTCACTTAAAGTCAACCTTCTACTGTATGTTGGCTAATTGAATTTAAATAAGAAGAGGAAGAAAAAGAAGGAGAAGGAGAAGGAGAAAAGAAGAAGGAGGAGGAGGAGCTGGAAGAGGAGGAGGAGGGGAAGGGGAAGGGGAAGAAGGAGAAGGAGAAAGAAGTAGAAGGAGAAAGAAGGAGAAGGAGGAGAAGGAGAAGGAGGAGAAGGAGAAGAAGAAGAAGGAGAAGGAGAAGAAGGAGAAGGAGAAGAAGGAGAAGGAGAAGAAGGAGAAGGAGAAGAAGGAGAAGGAGAAGAAGAAATAAAATAAAATCAACCTTTGGGCCATTAAATCTAGTTAGCTAGAAACATCGACCACTTAAACTTTTTTTTTTTAAGATTTTATTTATTAGTTAGAGAGAGAGAGAGAGAGAGCGAGCACAAGCAGACAGAGAGGCAGGCAGAGGCAGAGGGAGAAGCAGTCTCCCTGCCGAGCAAGGAGCCCGACGTGGCACTCGATCCCAGGATGCTGGGATCATGACCTGAGCCGAAGGCAGCCGCTTAACCAACTGAGCCACCCAGGTGTCCCTCGACCACTTAAACTTTTTATCTAATCTGTTTAATAGACAGGTTTCATATATTTCTCTTGAAGAACTCTTAATAATAATAATAAGTCAAATCACTTTTTCAACAGTTCTTTTCTAAGTGAGAGAGAAACAAACAAAACTGTTAAAAAAAAAAATGTCTTTTCAAAACAACCCAAAATTCAACTCTTCAGACAAACAGCACATTCAAAGTTGGGTCAGGAACATTTTTCAAATGAAGTTATATGTTAATTACACCTGTAAGTTACAAGAAATTATTCTAGTCTTAGCTTACAACTGGATTGCACTTTTATTTTAGAGTTGCCTTAGAAATTCAAATATGCTGATGAAAACCTTATCAACGATTTACAAAAGACGCCTTAAGAAAAAATGTAAGGTTTTACCCAGAAAACAGATGGTCTTTTCTGTTTCTGTTTTAAAGAAGTCCTGTGAGTTTAAGAAGGATGTGTGTGTGTGTGTGTGTGTCTATACTTGAGAGAGAGGGAGAGAGAACACCCGTAAGTGTCCAAAACATGTATTTAAATATCACCAATTACAGAGGCATTCCCTACACTTAACATTCACATATAACCTTTGTGTACATATTCAGGTGGGGTCAGCAGAGTATTTATGGAATACAGGGCAGTTCTGCTGGGAACCACTTCCCTCTGTGACAGGGTAGTAGTGCTATGGGTGGACCATATCCAAGAGAAATATGATAGGGACTATATGTGCAACACCATCCTAGGGAGGTCAGAGCTATAATTTCCTAAAGTCTCCAACCCATGGGAGGTAGGGAAGAGAAAGATAGCTTTAATTCAACAAACTAACACATGGGTAATGAGGTTTTATTTCTTGTAAATGTTTACTTTATTCTGAAATCAATCCTTCTGTCTTGTTTCTGTTAAAGTGTATCTTGTCATTGACCCCAACTAAAGCCAGAAACACTTAAGTAACGCAGTATATATAAAGGAGAAGTTGGTGTTCTTAACAGTGTAAGGGGTTGGTTCAGTTGCCACCTGTCTTGATGATTAAAATAAAAAGAATGGGCAAGCTTCTAGTGGAAACTCCTAGAGGGAGGATTATTTTACTTTTGTGTATCCCACACATTAACCCATTATGTGTGTGTGCAGTGGGGGTGGGGAGGGCAAGAAATGCCCACACTGAAATCTGTCTGGCTAGAGAATTCCAATACCTATGTTAATGAAATAACAGAGGATTAAAATCCCACAGACCAAGATTTGGCCAAAGGAGGCAGCACAGTGTGATAGAAGAGCACACTCAGGTTTGACTTCTACCACTTAATCGATGTGCGCACTTGAGCAGGTCAGTTTGTTGCACTTAGCAACAAATTTCCTCTTCCTTAACATAGAGTTGATGGGGTATTTGTAGGAAGTGAGTGGGGCAGTGGCACTTTAAGTAGGCACTCAGTTAATGCTTGTCCCCCCCTTCACTTACTAAAGAAAACTTATTAAGAAATCTAAAAATGATCACCTCCTCACCTGTGACCACTTTGTCCAAGAATCTTCTCAGGTACCTTCCTTAACTCATTTACAACTTCCATGAACTAATGTTCTAACTCCATAAAAATTTGGTTTATTCTAACTGAACGAAGTTTGCTAGCTGCACATGGGCATCCCCACGTCTGTGCCATAAAGGCAGGGACTACAATCATCCTGTATAAACTTGCATCCCAGCTCCCAGCTCAGCAAACGGCACATAATGGAATCTTAAGAAATATTAGAATGAAGAAAATAAATGAAATGAATGCATAACCCACATGCCCCCCAACGTGGTGAAAGACTAATAGTAAGGCCTTCAAAAATTCTATTCATTCTTATTCCTTCCTTATTTCACAAATAAAAGACTGAAGCAAACTTAAGCCACCATAAAAAAAAGAAGAAAGAAAGAAAAGCAACGAATGAAAACCCATCTCTGCCATATTTCTGGAAAACACCATTCCCAGCTACTCTTTTATAGGCAGTTAGTTACCTATATAGCTACAAATGTTCTGCTCTTCAACTTTATCATAAAAGTAAAGTTATGGTAGAAAAAGCATTAGAGTCAGAAATTTGAAGACCCAGACTTCAGTTATATCCACATGTGAACACTTGAGTAAACCACATGATCTTTGTCAGTCTCATTTTTTTCTCATTTGTGAAATGGAGATAAATCATTCCTGTATTAAATACATGCCTCAGGGAACCTGGGTGGTCAGTGGGTTAAGCATCTGCCTTCCACTTAGGTCATGACCCCAGAGTCCTGGGATCGAGTCCCATGTCAGGCTCCCTCCTCAGCAGGGAGTCTGCTTCTCCCTCTCCCCCCCATCCTTGCTTTCTCTCTCTGTCTCTCCCTCTCTCTCCCTCAAAGAAATAAACAAAATCTTTAAAAAATAAATAAACACCTGCCTCACCAGTTCACTGTGAGAGAGGATGAGATAAGATATACAAAAGAGTTGGAATACTGTAAACCTCTATACAAAAGTAATAAACTGCGATTCTATTTTATTTATATAATTTATATGAATTCACATGTTAGTATGAATATGTTCTTAGAAGGAGGGCAAGAGCAGCTGCTGCCTGAGCTGGCATAAGCATGCCTAATTGGGGTCACAATCCCAACAGAGCTGTGTGAAGAAGATAAGAGTCAAATGGGGAGAAGCAGCATGTGTGTGTGTGTGTGTGTGTGTGTGT
>ML101863.1:0-11191 GCA_003697995.1 Taxidea taxus jeffersonii
GTCCCCTACTTGAAGTGCCTAACAAGGAGCAGTTAGTAAAACAGAAACATGGTTTGCAGAGCCCCTCCCTCAACAGCACAAAATACAGAAAGTACAGAAAGGGTTTGGAGACATACCATAACTAGGATCTCAACAACTGAGGCACACCTTATGGATTTTTACCAGCTGAACAAAGCTTTTTATTGCTATAGAGAAAAAGGGGTTGCCATCCAAGAATGCAGAAGCCCACTGGAGGGAAGAAGGGGAATAGGACTTAGAGACATTCTCATTTACACCAAAAGAGAAGGGGAGATAAAAATTCTTCAGGTTCTGGGAGATGGAAACAAGAGAACAATAATGAAAGAAGTCAAGAGATCAGATACGAGGATCTTGGTTGCTAAAGCTCGAGAAAATTAAAGAGTGACAGACCTCAAGGAGGTTGAGGGAAAGCTATGTTTGGAATTCCTGGAGAGGACCACCCTACCACAGGCCTGGGAAATGGCATGGGAGTAGCCTTCTTGTGTGTTAAGGAAGAGGGACATCCAGAGACAACATTTCACTCTCTGTCTGGACTCCTGTAGCATGGAAGAAACCCAAGATGCACTGTGCTTCCAGGATGCAGGAGGAAGGTGGTCTAGAATTAAGATCCATGGGCTTTCTCTGGATCAATGTGTATAGGAAAAGGAGTTTTTGTGGCAGAAAATGAGTTTCTTGTATTGATCTACATATGGGGATTTTGAAGGGCCAGCAGGAACCATAGTGAGGCTAGTTATCAACAGACCTACAGGGAGCTATGATATAAAAATAGGTCATGAATTGCAATGGCCATGAACTTGAGTAGCTAATGCTAGTTGGATACCAAGTGTCCAGGCAAAGTAATGGATGTCACCAGAGAGGATCATGAATCCAGAGGATGGGTCAAGCAAGAATGCTCTTGTGAAGCAGTGGATTCAGCCTCCCTAAGAACCTAAGGAAATCTTCACCAAAAGAAAAATCAACCCTGGCAAGGAGTTTGAACTTTGAATTTGACCAAATATCTATTAGTTTGTCAAATAACATTCAACCGAAAGTGATTTTTTTTTTGAATGGGGTAAAATGAGATAACTCAGAGGACAACATTTGTCACCACCCCCTACATACACACACAAAATCTAGGAGTTTATGGAGGATTGGGAATAAGAGGTAAAAAATAAAATTAATCATTTAGAAAGATTTCTCCCTTTTTCTACCCCTGAGCATAGCATGCAAGTTTCAGTACCTTCCCCACATAATCAGTCAGATGCCTGTATCACCCAACTTTTCCAAACCTTTAGTATAATAGTGAGCATGTGACTTTCCAAACGAGGAAGAACTGTTCCCCCAGGAAATGACCTCAGACAAGTGTACCGTTGATCACCATTTGAAGTCTGGATCGTAATGAATGATAATACCCGCCACTGGCCAAACACCTACTGTATTTGAATCACTGCGGAGTTTGCTAACATGAATCATCACTAATCTTCAAAGAGGGGAGGTTGTGTTATACCCATACTGTGGCTGAGGAAACTGAGTCTCAGAGCGGGTAATTCTTAGCCAAGATCACATACCTTTATTTCAGTGAAACTAGAATTTGAGTTCAGATCTGTCTAGTCTCAAACCCACTCTGTAAGCCAAATAGACCTCCAAAATAACCACAGGTGCTCAAAACAAAAAAATAATTTAGAAATATAATAGTACAGAGGTCTAAGAGAAAGCATTTACCACTTCATCCTAGATCATCTGCAGAAAAATAGTTTGCAGTCTTATCTACCCAATTTTTCCTTCACAATTGTCAAGTATTATCTCTAGATCTAAATTAATTAAAGTTGGCCAGAGGGGACAAAGACAAGGAAACACATTTCGTGAGAACATATTAGATGCTGTTACCCACCGGTGCTGCTCTCAATCATTGAGGGAGTCGCAGAGGGCACCATCAAGCTGATTTTTATTTTGTGTCTTCCCCAGTAGTTCATATTCCTATTATCTCTAGCATCTCACATTCTTTCAACTCTTCCATTTTAAACTGACACATCTATACCCATCCAGCTGTCCGCCTCTCTCCATCCTTTCCACGATATTTTAGGGAGCCAAGACAGGATTCCCTGCTTTTAATTTGTTGCCTTCCCTTCACTCCCCATGGCACCCTGACTCCTGAGCTCCCCTCTCCATTAAACAGCTCAGGCAAAAGCCATCTATGGCTGACTAATAATCAAATGCAGTAGACTCTGTTCAGTTCCTATCTTATTTGGTTTCTCTGTAGAAGCTGACCCTGGTGCCGACCCCATCATTTCTGAAAACTTCTCTTTCCTTCCTCGATGCCTTTGATGTGATTCTCCCCTGCTTCTCATACCTCTGACAGCTCTTTTTTTCTGTTTATCAAGCTTTCTTCCTTTTACTTCTCTAAAATGATTCTCAGTATTTGTCTCTACCTACTTAAAACTAACCTTATAAATACCAATCTTTCCCCAACTCTCAGCTCCTGAATCAATGAAATCTCTAGTTCCCTACTGAACATCTGCATTTGGATATCCTATCTAATAGCTTTAAAGTTAGTTTCATATTCTACCCCTCAAACCTGGAGTTCATCCTTTGCCCAGTTTTGCGAAAGCAGTCTCATGAGCCAGCTGAAGTCCTCAAACCAGATAATCAGAGTGCTGCTCTGAGCTACATTTTTTTGGTTATCCCCCCCCCACCACCACCTTTCTGCTCAGACCCAAGGCTAGCAAACCCATCTCAACAGCCTCTGTTCTCCTCAAGGTGACAATAACCTTTCAACAGCACTGTCCCAAGTGCTCACCAAATACGTCTCCACCTCTACTGTTCATCCCTCCCACATTTCCTGCAGTGTGCTGACAAGATGACCTTTCTAAAACACAAATACTTTCATAAAACTCTCTGATAACTAGGAACCTGATAGCTTCCTGCTACTTCGTTATTATGTTGTAAATTTCCATGGCACAAGGGATTCTTAATATACTGGCTTCAGGTTGCTTTTGCAAATTCACCTTTCTCCTCTTCCAAGCCCTCTTGTCTATACATATCATAATTCTCCTCGTTGCCTGTAACATGCCGTGAAACTTCAAAACTGCATGTCTTTGCTCATGTTGCTTTCTTTCCTTGTGTTTCAACTCTGTTAAGACCCATTTCAAATGTCACATCCTTTCTGCTCTTCTCCGGGATCCTCAAACAAAATCGATCTTCTCTGTGTAGAGTGTCAGCATAGTGCCCAAACACAAACTGTCGTATATAGTTAGAAAAAGGACTGTTTTTCACTCTTGTATCTCAGTATTGGTTAGACTCCATGACCAACTGTTTTACTCTTGGGTAATAAAAAATATCTCTTGTTTCTTTAGTTTGCAAACATAGCCTCAATTCAGAAATTAGGAATGTCAAGTTCCAAAACCGTAATAATCTTCAAAGATATTATCGGCTACTTGTGCTGGAAGAAAGAAGTCACAGTTCTTCTCTGTTTATTAATCTTTTGAGGGAGACGGAAGAAGAAAACATGACAGAGAAGTTCTTACTAGAACTGGTACTTCCACCAAAAGTCTTAGCAGTCATGGGCCCCCAGCAAATGTGGACAGTGCCTCCCGGGGGTACTGCTCCACAACTTTGGAGGCCCCCACTTTTCCCCAGTGCACTGTCATCAGAGGTCCACTTTTGATCGTGTTATTGGAATTCCACCACCTTTTTACATAGTGTTCTGAGAAGGCCATCAAATAGCTCTGGGCAGGTTCTCTCTTCTGCGAAGTACATATCTAGTTCCCAGAAAAATGCCTATTCCTCTCTGAATTGCCAACAGAGGTGAATTATGTTGCTTCCCAGAAGCACCAGCAACCACCCTTCTTTGTTACTAGGGGAGGGTTTGTTTTTCCTGCCCTTCACATACCCTGACAGGATTCAATCCCCTTTCAGCGTCTCTTACTTTTCAAGCCCTGTGTGAAGTTCCTGTGAAAGTCCCATCTCCAGCCTCCAAGGGAAAGATGAAGCATCTTCACCTTCCTATGCCACCCACTCCCACCCCTGGTGGGTACCACATCAGTTCTTGCCAAAAATATTTCATCATGAAATCTTAACTTGTTCTCCAGTTTCTCAATTTCTATAGTCTAGACCTGTGTCTGGATTTGCTCTTTAAGATGACCCTGAGTCATGAAATCAATTATCAGCTGTTTATTGTGAAATCCTGCCTTTTAGCATGGTATACCTCGCTTTTTAATTATTATCATTAGTACTTTGGTTTCTTGGTTAAAATATTTATTTTAATATCCCATTGTATGGAAATCTACACACAGGCTTATAACACAGCTGGGAGCACACAAATGCTTCTTCTAAGTAATCTCAAATCTGGATTAGCTCTACTTCCTGAGATTAACAAGAAATCTAGTATCAACAAATCATTTATGGCATGAAGAGTGCGTAGATTTTTGCTCCTGGACTGACAGTTCAAAAAGTCAGGAATTGACCACTAGTAAGGAGAAATAAGTTCTTAATAAACTGATGTACCCTAAAGTATTAACTATGGACTCTGAATTAGCCTAAAAACAAAACAAAATGAGACAAAACCACAATACTCTTTTTTGACTGTATTACTGAATTTGATTCACTATCATTATGTTTAGGATTCTTGCACTGAAACTATTTTATAGATGTCCAGCATAATAAAACCAACTTGTCCATTAATATAAAGATATGTTAAATGATATAATTTTATCATGTAGGTACCCTTTTTCTCTTTCAAAACTGTCTTAATGTGAGTGATAACTTATAGGGTGACTTTAACAGTAAATAAAAAAAGGGGGCACCTGGGTGGTTCAGTGGGTTAAGCCTCTGCCTTCGGCTCAGGTCATGGTCTCAGGGTCCTGGGATTGAGCCCAGCATGCTCTCTGCTCAGCGGGGAGACTGCTTCCCTCTCCCCCCTCTGCCTGTCTCTCTGCCTACTTGTGATCTCTCTCTCTCTCTCTGTCTCTCTCTCTGTCAAATAAATAAATAAAATTTGAAAAAAAAAGAAAAAAAACCCACATACACAACAAAGGCATCTAACAAAATACCACAGAGTGAAACAGGAAGAACACAGCCCAAAGACTCAGAGAAGGAGCAACACTCTGGGCATGATAAGGAAATTATCAATAGTGAGTTGAAAATTAAATATCAAGAGCATTTTGGCATCTTCAATAAAAGAGAAGAAGACATGTATCCCCAGTGAAACAAGGGTAGGACATGTTAAGACAATGAGAAATAGAGACAGAAATTCAACTGAAAGAGAGGGAATGAAGACAGTGAGGTTTCAGGGAAGTGGATGATTGGAGAAGGATTTGCAAGGCATCTAAACAAACAATAGAATTAAAATTCATGTTAGAGAGTAAAAAAGAGCTGAACTGAAGTGACTGAACATAATATCAGTAGGGCTTGCATATCCAAGGACAATTTAAAACCACATATTTAACTTGCCTCCCTGACCACCTCACGAGAATGCATCATGAGATATAAAATTGAGAGAAACCTGTATCACCACTTGGAACTAAGGAAACATGATGCTCAAAGGCAAAACAAAAATTCAAAGACTCTGTGAATCAGGGTGCAAAGCTTCTGGATAAAACAAAGGGCCAACTGGCTCTTGCAGAGCTCCCTGTGCTTGGAGGTAGATGGAGCTCTCCAGCAAATTCCCATCATCAATTCCAGGTTTCAAGAAGCAGGGCCTGAAGGCAAGTTTTGGCCATTACATACCAAGCACAGTTCAAATGCTGCCCTGCAAAGGCCCATGGTAACCCAGCACTTGTTGACATGGCACCAAAGAAAGGAAAAGAATTTGCTCCAAATGGCTTCTAATTGGTGAAGATCAATCTCTTCACAAAATATGTAATCTAATCCAGGTATCTCTGAACTATCACAACCAGTAGCAACAATAAAAGCAATGACAAGGAATGAGAGATAGAGAGAGAGAAGAGAGAGAGCAAAAAGACAGACAAGGACTTCACCAGAGCGTGCATATACATTTACCTCTTTGTCACTCTCATCTACTCAGACCACTCTACTCCACACACAAAAGAAAGAGTCAGCTCCCCTCACTCACTCATCCAGCCCTAGAAACCTGAATGATGCTCTGTGTGGCCTCTAACCATGCCCATCTTGATTTCCAATCTCAGACATAGAGATACCTCTTGAATGAGAATGAACAGAAAACCAAGCAACACATGATTTCTAAAGAAATTAAGAAAAGACATGAAAGGTTGTTTTCTAAAACAAAGCATTCTAAGGGCAAAAAAAAAAAAAAACCTTCAAGAAATATTTTGCTTCCTATATTTATCAAGACCTGAGTTCAAAATAAATGTGTGAAAAGAAAAGGAATGAACCAGTAAGTACTGTGTTCAGATGAAAACTGAGATGATCTTAAAGTGTAAAGTCAATGAAGGTCAGAAATATCAGGTTAGAAACTGTGGAAAACAAATAGTCAATTAAAAATCTAGTTTGTAAAATATCAAATAGATCTCAGGCAGAAATGGTAAGAAGACTAATATGAATTCAAGAAGAGAATCTACAGGGCACCTTGGTGGCTCAGTCTTGTTAAGATCCCAGGGTTCTGGGATTGAACTCCACGTTGGGCTCCCTGCTCAGTGCAGAATCTGCTTTTCCTTCTCCTTCCCTCTTGTGCTTTCTCTCACTATCTCTGTCTCTGTCTTTCTCTCTCTCTCAAATAAATAAATAAAATCTTAAAAAAAAAGAGAATCTATGAAGACAGTATTTCTGTGGAAAGACACACACACATAAGACTACTACAGAACATATGAATAAACAATAAATAAAGAAAAAAATTATACTGAATTGAGAATTAAAGCTTAACATTGAAAATTTTATTAAAGAGGTCTACCCAGATGGGTGACAGTGAACTTTCTGAACCCAAAAAAATTAAAGGTAAAAAATGAATCTGAGTTCTCATTTAAATGACTCACTATGCATAAATATTTTCCTCTTCCTTCTCTCAGAACTTTATGAAAATGACAAAATTATTCTGAGATGGGAGAAAATGGTAATGATATAATATGAAGATGAATGCCTTCAAAATCAAAGAAATATAGAGTATTTTTAGAAGATATTTTGCTAATGGAATTACACTGATACCTAAACTTAATGTAGCTGAGGATCCTTGAAATCTACCAAATAGAGGAAGGAATCTCAGTTTTTTGAAAAATTGAGTTTTCAAAAAAATAAAAGTCCCTCAAAAACAAGAGCACAGAGATCAAGACCATGGAGCTAACACAGTGTGAGCAACCTTACTGTGTAATTTAAAGATTACAAAGTATTTGCGGCCATCCCCTGCTCTCAGTTCTGCTGTCCAAGTGGATAAAGTCTGCAGGACCACTTTTTATAGACTGTGGGAATTCTGCAAAGGGGCCTATAAGATGGTGATTCTGGGCTCTTGGGGTGGGGGCCAGGCCTCTTACATTGTCCGATAGCCTTCTTCTGCACCTCTAAGTAAAGCGAGTCTGCTTTTACCTTCTCGTCCAGTGGGTGTAGTTGGCTTCAGCATTCATTACTGTGGCAGTAATAACTGTCACATGTGCCCAAGAAACTCCCATGAACAACAATCACAGCTGAATCTATAAGCTCATCAATATATGGAAATGAAGAAGAAAATAAAAATCAGACATTGGAGGAAAAAATAATTTAAAAAACTTAATACCATGAAAGGAAGAAATTAAATAAATTAGGGTAACTAATACCAACAGGATCAGAGTCAGCATTGAGCACAGAAAGATGTTTACTATTTTATATTCATATTTTCATAGAGATGAAAGGATGCTCAGAAAAATAGAAAGTTATTATTTATTTCTTTAAAAACATGATTACTAAGATTAAAAATTATACAATAATACAAATATTGGATAACAGAATTGTCAGGGATAAAGATTATTTTGGTGATTGGGAAGATAAAACTGAAAAACTATTCCAAGGGACAGTTTAAAAAGTCAAATCCGGGGGCGCCTGGGTGGCTCAGTGGGTTAAGCCTCTGCCTTCAGCTCAGGGTCCTGGGATCGAGCTCTGCATCGGGCTCTCTGCTCAGCAGGGAGCCTGCTTCCTCCTCTTTCTCTCTCTCTGCCTGCCTCTCTGCCTACTTGTGATCTTTGTCTGTCAAATAAATAAATAAAATCTTTAAAAAATAATAAAAATAAAAAAAAATAGTCAAATCCGTAAGAATTAAAAGACACAAGGCAGAAGACATGGTGGTTATATCTATAATAGCCAATATCCTTTTAAGATTCTTACTGACATCCAACTTTTATTTTAATAATTTTTTTTATTTTTATAAACATATAATATATTACTAGCCTTAGGGGTACAGGTCTGTGAATCGCCAGGTTTATACACTTCACAGCACTCACCATAGCACATACCCTCCCCAATGTCCATGGCATCCAACTTTTATCTAAAATTCTGGAGTCTAGAAAATAGCAAACAAGAATAAAGAAGTCTGAATGAAAAAAGTCTTATTCCTATCAAACTTCGATACGATTAGGAGGGGGGAAAAATGGACATTTTAGATATTAATGAAAATAAACTATATACTGCTTACACTTACTTTTTTGCCAAATGTATTCACTAATATATGAACTGAGAACTGAATCTTTATATGTAGAGGATGTATAATGACAAAAGTAACTAACTTTAAATAGTTACAGATAATGAAGCTTTGGAACGTGAGTGTTCTCTTTCTGAAAAACAAGGGTCCAGGAGAAAGAGAAAAATTCAAAACATACTAGAATTCTTGCCTTGTTTCAGGAGCCTAGGGATAGGCTATAGTTAACAATTTACTTTTGACATTGGTGGGAAATTCCAAGTTTAAAAGCATTTGCTTCAAAGTCAATGTAACAACTAGAACAGATATGTGGAGCCCAGTCCTCGAAACAATAGCAGAAGAATCAACCTGATAAAACTCAGGTGGAAGAACAAGAATCCATTGTAACCTAATGAAACAAAACCTGATAAAGAAGAAACATATCCTGCATCCAGAAATATTGTTGATTGCATTTGATGAAAGTACATTGGAAATATCAGATAAAATGCAATAAAGTTTCTTTTGTTTGCTTAGCTGAATTCTGAAAGACATTAGAGAAATATTCATAGCCTAACATCTAAGAGGAAAACTATAATGGGAATCATAAGCTACGGCTGAAGACCCGGCTGTTGTTCTAAGGGCATATTTCAGTAATAACAAACCCAGGTTTGACCCTTAACCTCAGGAGAAAATGTTTCGGTGTGTATAGGTCAGGGTTAGACTGAATCAAACATATGAATCCCTCAGAGGGTTATAGCTTCAAAGAGTTACCTGTTTTGAAAGAATAAGAAATTTTGATTGCCTAGATCACGATGCTGGGTAAATAAAACAGTCCCTTCCAAAATGTCATAATTGCCAGTAGTTTGCCCATACACGGGTAAGGGGTTAAAATTTACTTGAATGTTCCAGAAAGTACAAATTCTGGATATGAACTTAAAATGATTCTAGGCCCTTGAAATCCTTTTCAGAAGAAAAAAGAAGTCAGCTTTCTCAACTTTGTCAGAAACAAATACTTGGTAAAAATGAGCTACCACATAGAAAGTCACTGTGAGCTGAAGTGAGCCGAAACAATAATCAAGAGAATTAAATCTTCAAGGAGTTCAAACAGAGGAATTATTAGATATAGAACATAAAACCTTTACTTAAATGGTTTAAAGAAATAAAAGAGAATCTAAAATATGCAAAAGAAGATTCTATTTATGAAGAACAAGAGTATTTGAAAAGTAAGCCTCAAATTGAACTTTTGGAAATTAAAACTTATATCCCTTTAAATAAAAATTCAGTGAAGAGGTTAAAAAGCAAAATAGATAACTGGATAGAGAAATAGTCAAGTTAGAGAGCCATCTCTCCAGGGGGCAGCATAGAAATTAAACGAATGAAAGGCAGGTTGAGAGACAATGGTGGATAGACTGATAAGGACCAACTATATGCAACTGGGGTCTAGAGAAAAGACTAGAGAGTGAAGCAAAAAACAATATTATTAGGAGTTAATTCTAGAATCAATCAAATACCTTGCTTTTCAGATCTTAGAACTGAAACAAATCCTAATCAGGAAAAATAAAAAGAAAATGATAGCTGAGTGTTAGCTCCTGCAACAAACCCTAAAATTTTTAATGACTCAAACCTGATAAAAGTTTATTTCTTGCTCGTATAAAATCCAAAATGAGAATGGTGATTGTTAAGTGCCATTTATCATTTCTGCTCATATTCTTTTAGCTAGAAAACACACAACAAATTTCCAAAGAAAAATGGGAAAGGCAGTGTAGCTTTGCAGCCAGGAAAAGTAAGAAAAGTACAGTGATGAATGCATAGCTCTTTATCTGATACATCTTACCTTTTGCATCATGAAATATTCATTTTATCCTTCCCCTGTGCACAGAGATAACCCACATGCCTATCTAGTCCTTGAATCTGGTTCAATGTTGAGCATTTCCAGATGATTCTCATTCCTCCCACCAGGTTTGTTTGTAGCTCCCTATAGGCCAGTGATCTATGAATAAAAATAATACGTTATCTGCCCTCTCTTATACGCAAAGGTGGAGAAGGCACAGAGTATCCATAATAAACACTTTCATTGTGGAAAGGTGAGCCACTTGTTCATAGGACTAATAAAATCTGACTGCACAGCCTTTGTGAAAAACACCTCCTTGTCTGTGGGCAAAGTTCCTTGGAGTGATTTTCATTCTTCTCTCTGGCCATGTGTGAAATGGGTGAAGGCACATAGGTTCGAGCAGATATTAGGAGTTATTATAAAGTTATGTAGTAACCAAAGTGGACTACTAACACTTCACTCCTAAGGGTGCCACAGTTTTGATGGTGGCATGTGATGGTGGAACTAGGGTTTCTGTGATATTTAAAGTGCTTCAGAGCATCAGAAAGAATTCTAATTTATTTGTAACATAAAAGGTACAAAAATGCATAGAAACAGATGAATAAATAGGTCATTGAAACAGAGCAAGAGAGCGTAGGTATGTATGTCAATTAAACACATGCAGAAAGGGCTTTTTTTCAAATCAGTGAGAAAGGAATAGAGTATTCAATTATTCAGTAAATGGCACTGGAACAACTCATGATTCATTTGGGAACAAGATATAAATACTTCACACCATTCACAGAAACAAATTCTAGGTAAATGACTTTCCT
>ML101864.1:0-13881 GCA_003697995.1 Taxidea taxus jeffersonii
TCATCTTCTCCCTTCACCTATAACAGGACAAAAGAGGCTATTCTTTTTATTATGTCTTTCAGCCTCTAAATTTGAGTCAACAGTTAACCAACTGCCTTAGAATTTCCATAGTAAAGTATTCAAACTATAAGAACACTTAAAGACAACTCTGGTAACAATTTTTTTCCATATGAAACATAAGAACATAGTCAAAGACTTACTTTTGGACTGAATAAGTTGTAAACTCTATAAATACATCATATTTTCCTGAATGAACAACACACACATATAAATAAAAATTAACACTTACACTTTACATTTCCCAATACAAAGGTGATATTTTTCTTCTCCATTTACATTCAAACACACATTTGCATAGAAAATAAACATTATTTACTATGGTAGTAAAAAAGTCTCACACATGGCCAAAACTGGTTCTACTTGCATGCAAGCTAACAGTGGGCTAAGTCCAACAGCCACTGCTTGTCACACTCCCTCATGCTCATCCTTCCCTGCAAAAGGAGGTGTAACCAGAAAGAGAATGTTAACTCCAGCAGGGTCTCTGCTGAGAAAGAGCAGACACCTTGAATCATGAGACAGTGGAGCAGACTCTAAGGAAAACCTGATACATACTGTTGCTCTCTTTGCTAGCCCAAACTCTGCTAGGGGGGAAAAAAGTAAACTACTTTTTAGGCTGAAGCACTTGTTCCCAACAGGGCACAAACAACTATAATGAGGAAGAAGCTGTTTTTAATATTTTAAAATGCCTGAAAGTAGGTGCCTGGCTGGTTCGGTCACTGAAACATGTGACTCTTCTGTGGAAGTTTGAGCCCCATGTTAGGCATAGAAAATACTTAAAAATAAAATCCTTAAAAAGTGTTTAGGGGTACCTGGGTGGCTCAGTCAGTTAAGCGTCCAAGTCTTGGTTTCTCGTGGTTTTGGCTCAGGTCATAATATCAGGATCGTGGGACTGAGTCCCACATTGGGCTCTACACTCAGCAGTGAGTCTGCTTGTCTCTCTCCCTCTGCTCCTCCCCCTGCTGGCACTCCCTCCCTATGTCTCTCTCTCTCTTAAATAAATAAAATTATTAAAAAAAAAAAAAATTTAGGGGTGCCTGGGTGGCTCGGTTGTTAAGCATCACCCTTCAGCTTAGATCATGATCCTTAGGACCCTGGGATCGAGCCCCACACTGTGCTCCCTGCTCCACGGGAAGCCTCCTTCTCCATCTCCTACTCACCCTGCTTGTGTTCCCTCTCTCGTTGTCTCTCTCTCTGTCAAATAAATCAATAAAATCTTTCAAAAAGAATTTGTTTAGGGTCATCTGGGTGGCTCAGTGGGTTAAGCCTCTGCCTTCCGCACAGGTCATGATCTCAGGGTCCTGGGATCAAGCCTGGCATCGGGCTCTCTGCTCAGCAGGGAGCCTGCTGCCCCCTTTCTCTCTGCCTGTGTCTCTGCCTACTTGTGATCTGTCAAATAAATAAATAAAATCTTAAAAAAAAAAAAAGATTTTATTTATTTGAAAGAAAGAGACACAGTGAGCACAAGCAGGGGGAGTGGGAAAAGCAGGGCTCCCGCCAAACAGGGAGTCCGATGCAGGGCTTGATCTCTCAGAACCCTGGGATCATGACCTGAGCCAAGGCAGACACTTAACAACTGAGCCACCCAAGCACCCCTAAACAAAAATCTTACAAAAAAAAACTGGGTGGGGGGGCCTGGGTGGCTCAGTGGGTGAAGCCTCTGCTTTTGGCTCAGGTCATGATCTTAGGGTCCTGGGATCGAGCCCCAAATCGGGCTCTCTGCTCAGCGGGGAGCCTGCTTCCTCCTCTCTCTCTGCCTGCCTCTCTGCCTACTTGTGACCTCTCTCTCTCTCTGCCAAATAAATAAAATCTTTAAAAAAAAAATTTTTTTAAGACAAAATTTTTTTTAAGACATCACCATTGTCCCTTCTAACCAGTTCCTAAAATTCTACATGGAAGGCTGAAGAGAAATCCATTGAAAAAACTTCTAGCAACCTTACCAAGGCGTCCTATCAAGGTCTCCAAGTCAATTGTCAACGAGGACACACCCTCTTTGCTAAGTCTAACATCCAGTTACAATTCCCATTAAGACAGGGGTGTAGGGGCACCAGCTATCCCAGGATCGAGCCCCACGTCGGGCTCTCTGCTCAGCGGAGAGCCTACTTCTCTCTCTCTCTCTGCCTCCCTCTCTGCCTGCTTATGATCTCTGTTAAATAAATAAAATCTAAAAAAGAAAAGGAATGGTTAAGACAGGGGTGTAAAGGACTGCATATATCCATTTAACCCAGCTCTCTAGTGGGGCTATAAAATTAATAAATGATTTTGAACAAATCTAGTGATGTGGCTGCAGGTCTTACAACCCAACTACAACCCTACCTCAGAGCCACCTACACCAGAAGAGGCAATGGGGTACAACCAAGAGCATACAAAGTCTGAAACTAACCTAAGTCCCGACTCACTCATCGCTCTAAGAGCTAACATGGAGTTTACACAACTTAACTCCTCGACTGCACCCCTCACCTCCAGTAAGCCTACACCTCAAAGGGGCATCATGAGGGTCAAAGAGAATGTACTTAAAACACCTACCACAACACTCTACACAAAGTAGACTGTGAATGGGATCTGTCTGCAGTAATCTACCTTTCTCCAGTAAGATGGCAGATAGCTTCTGCAGCTGTCTTGTGAAACTGTGGCAACTTCAATACATCATACTAGTTTTTTGTTTTTTCAAGATTTTATTTATTTGACAGAGAGAGAGACGGAGAGAGCACAAGCAAGGGGAGCAGCAGGCAGAAGGAGAAAGAGAAGCAGGCTCTCTGCTTGACCAGAACTCTGGGATCATGACCTGAGCCAAAGGTAGGTGCTTAACCAACTAAGCCACCCAGATGCCCCCCAGAACTAGTTTTTATAAAAGAGTGGGATTTAACATCAAGACAATCAAAGGTGGCAGCACACATTTAAATGAAGTGGGGTTTTTTAAAAGATTTTATTTAATTGACAGACAGAAATCACAAGTAGGCAGAGAGCCAGGCAGAGAGAGAGGAGGAAGCAGGCTCCCTCTGGAGCAGAGAGCCCTATGCCGGGATGGACCCCAGGCAGAGGCTTTAACCCACTGAGCCACCCAGGCACCCCTTAAATGAAGTTTTGATCCATCTTTTAACAAACCCGAGTTAAACTGTGCATTCCATCACAGACAAGGCACAAAAAGGAAGAGGAATCCTTTCAGAAGTATGAATCTCTATAAACCCAGCTTTATAGCTCCAGATTCAGTCAAAGAGTAAGATGTACTTAGAAGAAATACGACACTGTAATGACTATTCTCCTCTCAACAAATAATTGGGTAATCACTTAATGAACATTACTTAATGAAAATAGTAATAAAAAGCAAACCCATGAATATGTAGGCCAACATTTTCTTTCCTTGAGAGTTGTAAAAGCGTTCACTGAAATGCTGGGCAAGTACATAAAGCAAACTTCCAAGCCATATACTGCTGAAGTGCAAGAATGAGAACTGGTAGGGGGAAGGGAGTGATTCAGGCTTGACCTTTCTGTACAGTTTAAAAGAGATTTTATTACCGATATGACTTCTTTTTTAAGATTTTATTTATTTATTTGATAGAGATCACACAAGTAGGCAGAGAGGCAGGCAGAGAGGGGAGGGGAGAAGCAGGCTCCCTGCCGAGCAGAGAGCCCGATGCGGGACTCGATCCTAGGTCACTGGGATCATGACCTGAGCCGAAGGCAGCGGCTTAACCCACTGAGCCACCCAGGCGTCCCCCGATATGGCTTCTTTAAGCAGAGGAACAAAATTTAAAAAGCGTCATTAGCAACCTTACGTACATGACAGTAGCAACGGTTTCAAATTACAAACTGGAAAATACACAACGTTACATTTCTGATTTTATTGGATGACGGCTTGAAAGAAGCACCAGCTATGGGCCAGACACCGAATTATGGGAATGTAGATACTCATTTGGGCTCATTTCTTCGTCCTCCGGTTGGGCTCCTGCATCAGGTCGTGGGAAATCAAAGTTTGGTGCACCCCGGCGCCCCGCTAGGCCCTCCGCAGAGGCGGCCACTCCGCTGTTCTCCTCGGGCAGGGCGGGGAACGGGGGAACGCTCCGCTCAAGGCCCGCGCGGGTAGTGCCCGCCCGCCCAGAAGGGGTCCCCTCGGTGGAGCTGGGGGCCGCGATCGGACCGCGGCCCACGTGGGCGGCGGCCTGGCTCCAGCAGGCTTACGCTGACGTGTCCGCCGAGGCCGCCTGGCCCGCGCGCGCCGACCCTAGTCGCTCGCCCGCACTCACCTGCACGCCGAGGTGCGCCAGCCGGGCCTCGAGCTCGGGCTCCAGGGCCAGGAGGAAGGAGGCTGCGCGGGACGTGGAGCCGCCGCCCGGGTGCGCCAGGACCACCTCGGCGGTCACCTTGGCCAGGTGGCTGCTGAGGTCCACCGTGCGCTTCACGTCTTCGTTGACCAGCAGCGGTGCCTCCGGGGAGGCGCTGCCCGGCGCCGGGCTCCAAGCCCCGAGCAGCAGGAGCAGGAGCAGGCGGGCGGTGGGCGCCTCCATGACCGGGACGAGCTGAGCTGCAAGCCTCGCCGAGCAATGCCGCCGCCGCCCCGCCTCCGGCCACTGTGCAGCGGCTCATTGGGCCCGGGCTGGCGCCACAAGATGGCGGCGCCCACAGAGGAAGGACCCCATCTCCAGGGCAACGGGCTGCCCGCGGCGCGCCCAACTATACGCTCCTTTGCCCTTGCCAATCGGTCCACCTGCGGGTAACAATGGCTTTCTATTACTTGAAACAGTAAAATATACTTCAAACGGAGAAAGTAAAAGCCTGGGCAAAAGTTTAAGCCAAAAAATGCTATCAAGTCTGCCGTGGAGAATCTTAGCAACCTACCTTAACCAAACGATTAAGGTTAAGTTCACCAGGGGCGCCTGGGTGGCTCAGTGGGTTAAAGCCTCTGCCTTCGGCTCAGGTCATGATCCCAGGATCTTAGGATCAAGTCCCACATCGGGCTGTCTGCTTGTCAGGGAGCCTGCTTCCTCCTCTCTCTCTGCCTGCCTCTCTGCCTGCTTGTGATCTCTGTCTGTCAAATAAATAAATAAACAACCTTTAAAAAAAAAAAAGGTTAAGTTCACCGACTATAAGACATAACGACATCATGTACCCACTGACATAACGACATCATGTACCCACTGATCCTATACACCCAGAAGGCCACCAAACTACTTCTGTGATATTGTCACAGAATTGCTAAAAATGCACAGTATAACTTCAAAGCAACCACAAGAAACAGACAAACCAGAGGCACCTTGACTTCACCGTGAGAACCGTTTCAGACTTCTGTCTTCCAGAACTGTAGAGATAATAAATTTGTATTGTTTTAAGCCACTAAGTTTGTGGTAAATTGTTACAGCAGCAATAAGAAACCATTACAGAAGGTAATCTCTCTGAGGATAGGAAGTTGATTGTTCATCCCAAAATCCCAAGGTATCAACAAACACTGATTGAAAGAATATATGGGCTTTTCATTATAAATATTATTACACCTGTTTTATAGATGATTAAACTCAAATAGCAAATCCGGTAAATATCAGGTTGTTTAGAAACCTGGATGGACTCTGAGCTGGAACTTTTTCTATTACCCCACAACCTTGAATGAATTCCCAGATTCATATAGACATTAGGAGACATTAGGGAACAATCTAAACCTTATTTCAGAGACATGATATACAGGTCCAGAGGGGGCATCTTATCCAAAGTCACACCTATCGAAGAGCAGATCTCAAACTAGGAAGCTGATCTTGTTACACCCCATCAAAAATGGCAGAATGGATAGTATTAAACATTTTAACACAGTCGTTATTAAAATACAACACAGGGAAGTTGCTTTGGCAGCTGTCTGTTGTGAATCTAGGGGGATCCACGAGGTTCCAAATGAATGAACCAATCTGATTGTTTTCCACCAAGTGACAATTATAGCAACGATACCCCTGAATCATCCTGGAATTGCAGAACTTCCATTTTCCCTAGTTAAGTTCTGCCTTGGTCACAGTTTCTTTCTCCCTCCCTCTCTCTGATTCCTCTTGCCAAAAACCACTTACGTGAGCTTAGAGCAGATCCTCTAGCCCCAGTCAAGGCTTCAGGGACTGTAGCCCAGCTGACAGCTCACTCAAGCGGCTACTGGCAGGAGGTTTTGGAAAGAGACAGCAACCAAGACAGAAGCCAGAGGGTCTTCTGCAATTGTGCTGATGCACAATGAGCAAACCTTTTAGAATTTTTAAAAGTAAGAGAGTTTTGTTTTTTTTTTTTTAAGATTTTATTTATTTATTTGACAGACAGAGATCACAAGTAGGCAGAGAGGCAGGCGGGGGGGGGGCAAGCTCCCCACTGAGCAGAGAGCCCAATTCGGGGCTCCATCCCAGGACCCCGGGATCACGACCTGAGCCGAAGGCAGAGGCTCCAACCCACTGAGCCACCCAGGCTCCCCAAAAGTAAGAGAGTTTTATTCGAGCCCAAGTTAGGACAGCTGCCCAGGAAACATGCTCTTGCAGAAAGAAAATGTTTCAGAGAATGAACAGTTTTCATAGGGTTATATACTTTTTTGATCTTATAAAAGATCAAAAGATTATAGATTGGCACAGAGGCAAGAACCAGAAGTTTTAACATCAAGGAATGCAGGGAGTAGGAGCACTGATCCATATATTAAAGACCAGATGGTTTTCCTTTAGGCTACGCAGGTACACAATGTATGCTTGGTGGGACATAAATCAGGCCTTTGGTTTAAACGAAATTTATATGTCATGCTGACTTAGAAATCTAAGATGGCTTCCCTTATATATCAGGCCTTTAGAGAGTTTTTTTTCTCTCATCAAATGAAGTCTCAGAAATGACATACCATCATTTCTGCCATATTCTATTGGTGGCAGTCCAACCCCAGTACAATGTTGAGTACCAGGAGGCAGAGATAGTTGGGGACCATTTAGGAGGTAGGCGACTGCAAAGAGTATATGGTAGAGGGGCGCCAGGGTGGCTCAGTGGGTTAAGCCTCTGCCTTCCGCTCAGGTCGTGATCTCAGGGTCCTGGGATCAAGCACCACAACGGGCTCTCTGCTCAGCGGGGAGCCTGCTTCCCCTCTCTCTCTCTGCCTGCCTCTCTGACTACTTGTGATCTCTCTCTCTGTCAAATAAATAAGTAAAATCTTTTTTTTTTTAAGATTTTATTTATTTATTTGTTAGAGAGAGAGCGAGCGAGCGCAGGCAGACAGAGAGGCAGGCAGAGGCAGAGGGAGAAGCAGGCTCCCCGCCGAGCAAGGAGCCCCATGCGGGACTCCATCCCAGGACGCTGGGATCATGACCTGAGCCGAAGGCAGCCGCTTAACCAACTGAGCCACCAAGGCATCCCTAAGTAAGTAAAATCTTAAAAAGAAAAAAAAGAGTACACAGTGGCAAGTCAGTTTTCATCATCTGTTCTTTAAAATCCTAGTCACACTCCCAGGAGGCAACTACTCCTCCCATTTCTTTGGTCTCCTTGCAAAGACAGTCACAAAAGGGGGGTATGAACTGCATCTGTCCCCCAATAATGTCAATACTGAGTGAACAGTATTTTTTTTAATTTTAGAAAATACTGCCCCCCAAATTAAGGAGTTGATCCCATTTATAATAGCACCCAAAACCATAGATATCTAGGAATAGACCTAACCAAAGAGGCAAAGAATCTGTACTCAGAAAACTAAATACTAAAAACTAAAATACTCATGAAATTGAGTAAGAAATTAAGGAAGACACAAAGAAATGGAAAACTGTTCTATGCTCATGGACTAGAAGAACAAATATTGTGAAAATGTCTATGCTACATAAAGCAATCTACACATTTAATGCAATCCCTATCAAAATACCATCAATTTTTTCGAAGAAATGGAAAAATAATCCTAAATTTTATATGGAACCAGAAAAGACCCCAAATAGCCGAAGGAATGTTGAAAAAGAAAAACAAAGTTGGCAGCATCACAACTGCAGACCTCAAGCTCTATTACAAAGCTGTAATCATCAAGACAATATGGTACTGGCACAAAAACAGACACATAGATGAAGGGAACAGAATAGAGAGCCCAGAAATGGACCTTCAACTCTATGGTCAACTAATCTTTGGCAAAGCAGGAAAGAATGTCCAATGGAAAAAAGACAGTCTCTTCAACAAATGGTGCTGGGAAAATTGGACAGCCACATGCAGAAAAATGAAACTGGACCATTTCCTTATACCACACACAAAAATAGACTCGAAATGGATAAAAGACCTCAATGTAAGATAGCAATCCATCAAAATCCTAGAGGAGAACACAGGCAGCAAGGGCTTCATTAAGATCAAAAGCTTTTGCACAGCAAAGGAAACAGTCAATAAAACCAAAAGACAACTGACAGAATGGGAGAAGATATTTGCAAATGACATATCAGATAAAGGGCTAGTATCCAGGGACACCTGGGTGGCTCAGTTGGTTAAGCAGCTGCCTTCGGCTCAGGTCATGATCCCAGCGTCCTGGGATCGAGTCCCACATCGGGCTCCTTGCTCGTCAGGGAGCCTGCTTCTCCCTCTGCCTCTGCCTACTACTCTGTCTGCCTGTGCTCGTTCCCTCTCTCTCCCTCTATCTCTGACAAATAAATAAATAAAATATTTTTTTTAAAAAGGGGGCTAGTATCCAAAATCAATAAAGAACTTATCAAACTCAACACCCAAAGAACAAATAATCCAATGAAGAAATGGGCAGAAGAGGGACGCCTGGGTGGCTCAGTTGGTTAAGCGGCTGCCTTCGGCTCAGGTCATGATTCCAGCGTCCTGGGATCGAGTCCCACATTGGGCTCCTTGCTTGGCAGGGAGCCTGCTTCTCCCTCTGCCTCTCTGCCTGTGCTCGCTCTCTCTCTCTCTCTCTCTAACTAATAAATAAATGAAATCTTTAAAAAAAAAAAAAGAAAAGAAATGGGCAGAAGACATGAACAGACATTTCTGCAAAGAAGACATACAAATGCCCAACAGATACATGAAAAAGTGCTCCACATCACTCAGCATGAGGGATATACAAATCAAAACCACAGTGAGATATTACCCTACACCAATCAGAATGGCTTAAATTAACAAGTCAGGAAATGGCAGATGTTGGCAAGGACACAGAGAAAGGAGAACCCTCCTACACTGTTGGTGGGAATGCAAGCTGGTGCAGCCATTCTGGAAAAACAGCATGGAGGTTCCTCAAAACGTTGAAAATAGAGCTACCTTATGACCCAGCAATCACACCATTTACTCTAAAGATACAAATGTAGTTATCCGAAGAGGCACATGCACCCGAATGTTTATAGCAGCAATGTCCACAATAGCCAAACTATGGAAAGAGCCTAGATGTTCATATATATACAATGGAATACTGTGCAGCCATCAAAAAACCCCAAAATCTTGCCATTTGCAACGACATGGATGGAACTAGAGGGTATTATGCTGAGCGAAATAAGTCAATCAGAGAAAGACAATTATCATATGATCTCTCTGATATGAGGAGTTTGAGAGGCAGGACGGAGGGTTTGGGGGGTAGGGAAGGGAAAAACTGAAACAAGATGTGATAGGGAAGGAGACAAACCATCAGAGACTCTTAATCTCACAGAACAAATTGAGGGTTGCTGGGGGGTGGGGGGTAGGGATAGGGTGGCTGGGTTATGGACATTGGGGAGGGTATGTGCTATGGTGAATGCTGTGAAATGTGTAACCCTGATGATTCACAGACCTGTACCCCTGAAGCAAATAATACATTATATATTAATTAAAAAAAAGAGGGGTGCCTGGGTGGCTCAGTGGGTGAAGCCTCTGCCTTCAGCTCAGGTCATGATCTCAGGATCCTGGGATCAAGCCCTGCATCAGTCTCTCTGCTCAGCAAGGAGCCTGCTTATCCCCTGCCTACTTGTGATCTCTGTCTGTCAAATAAATAAATATAATCTTTAAAAAAATAAAAATTTTTTAAAAAGGAAAGAAAGAAAATACTGCCCCCAAAATACTCTGTAAACATTGAGGCCACTGGCATTCTCTTCACTCATTCATTCACTCCCTCAAGAAGCATTTGTTGAGCTTTGGGTTTCATCGCCACCCAACCCATCTGAACGTAGCAGAGAACACAGTGTTGCTTAGGAAGAATGAGGGATATTGGATAGATAATGGGAAGTCTGTGCCACATAACTCCACAATTCTTTTAAGGAACTTTCTTTAGTTCCATTTGGGAAAATAGTCAAAGTGCACCAAACACCACTGGCATCAGAGAGAGAACAAGACCCAGTGTTAGACCAGGCTCTCTCTACCAGAAACTTGAATCTTTAATGCAGCAACTATACCTGATACCTGCTGAACTAATTCATCTCCACTGGCCATCCTGAAGAGTTGGCCTCAAACCTTCTCTACTCCCGAACTTCTCAATGTTGGCTGCTTCTGCTCCTCCATTGACTCTTGTGAGCTACCCCATCAACTTCCAGTACACTCCTTTTTTTTTCTCTCCTATTAAAGCATCTAGGACAAGTTTCTGATACATTGGAGGGTGAGGGGAGATGGAGATGTTGGGAAGATAATCACAATGTTGTGTCAGGGACAAATTAGCAGGTATTCAGACTGACAATTCAAGATAACACAGCATAGGGAGGTTGTCCCTGGATGCCAGCATAGATAAATAAATAGCAAGAACCAAGCACTCCCTGACCAGGCACTAAGCAATGCCCTCCATCCTACTCCCAGGATTTAGGGCAACCTGGGAAAAGGAGAGAAAAAAACCCAAATTGACCAAGATTAACTTTTTACCATCCAGAGGAGAAGGGAGCTGGAAATAGAAATAAAGAAATAATAGAAATAGAAATGAGGGGTACCTGGGTGGCTCAGTGGGTTAAAGCCTCTGCCTTTGGCTCAGGTCATGATCCCAGGGTCCTGGGATGGAGCCCCGCATCAGGCTCTCTGCTCAGCAGGGAGCTTGTGATCCCCTCTACCTACTTGTGATCTCTGTCAAATAAATAAATAAATAAATAAATGGATGAAAATAAAAGAAATAAAAGAAAGAAAGATGTGATATACAAAAAAATATGTTTATATAACTTGCATACTTGTGTTTGTGGCCTGTACATCGAAATTTTGATGGCTTTGCCCATACTATCCCTTCTAACTAAAAGCCCCAAACTCATTCACTGTTCCCTTTGCTTACTTCTGGAAGTAGATTTCAAATCATCTGAGAGGGGCACCTTGGTGGCTCATTTGGTAAAGCATTTGCCTTTGCCTAAGGTCACAATCTCAGGACCCTGAGATGGGCCCCACATGGGGCTCTTCGCTCAATGGGGAGTCTGCTTGTCTCTGTGCCCCTTCCCTCTGCTAGTGCACTCTCTCTCACTCACTCAAATAAATAAAATCTTTAAAAATAAATAAATAAAATTAAATCACCTGAGAACAATTCATTAATTTTTCCTATACACACACATAATTAATCCCTCTTACTTCTGTGTCCCCTAGTAGGTGGTCTGTATGCCTGCCTTTCTTTAAAGGAAAAGGAAACACCAAGCTGTAATTCATCCTTCCCCATAAAGACTCCCAGAGTGCCTGGGGTGTTGCAGATGCTCAGCAAAAAAGTACAGAACAGAGTTTCCCTTCAGTCAAGTGACTCTGAGAAATACCACTCCGCACATTAGCAGAATGGTGAACGCTCCTTAATATTCCCTTGTTTTGGAAAAACAGAACTGTCCAGATATCATAGAAAACAAAATCCAACACTGAACCTATCATACCCACAGAAGAATGTACAGAACAATTCCTTTCTTTAGACCCCAAATTCCTGTTGTCATTTGTATTAGTCAAAACTCTTGGGGTGCCTGGGTGGCTCAGTGTGTTAAAGCCTCTGCCTTCAGCTCAGGTCATGATCCCAGGGTCCTGGGATCGAGCCCCGCATCCGGCTCTCTGCTTGGCAGGGAGCCTGATTCCCCCTTTCTCTCTCTGCCTGCCTCTCTGCCTACTTGTGATCTCTGTCTGTCAACTAAATAAATAAAATCTTAAAAAAAAAACAAAACTCTTTTAGTAGCAAGAGATAGAAACCCCACTCAAACTGAGCACAGCATAGTAGTATGCAGTACAGACTATTGTTAGAAAATTCTCAAACAATGGGTTAAAAAAGAAGAGTGTTTATTTTTCATGTAATAATCCTATGGAACCCAGGAACACAGCTTCCTTCAATAAGATTACTTACCCTTCCTTACCACATGGCTTCCATTTCATGAGCCAAGATGGCTGCCCCTGCCTCCTCACAGTATCTACATTCTACCTAAGGGGAAGAGAAGAGGGGGAGGAGGAGAGCATGTTCCTTTCCTATAGAACAAGAGTCTGAAAACTATGGCCTGCAGGCCAACCACCTGCTTCTGTAAATGAAGTTTTACTGGAACACAGTCACACCCATTCATTCACATATAGATTTATGACTACTTTCACACTACAAAGCAAGGCTGTATCGTTGCAGCAGAGACTGGATGACCCATAGGGCCTAAACCATTTATCATGGGGATAGTCACAAAAAATGATGCCCACTTGCATTCTATTATTATACAAGAGGTTCACACAAGGAAAAGCTGAGTGAAGGTGAGAGGGGCAAACTAGCAGTCCTGCAGACAGTCTGAGATCAGACAGGGACCCTCTCTACTATTTTCCCAACTCTCTGCAAATCCCAAACTCAAATTAAAAATAAAAGATTTTTCGGGGCACCTGGCTGGCTCAGTTGGAAGAACATGTGACTCCTGATCTACAGATTACTTAAAAATAAAATCTTAGGGGCGCCTGGGTGGCTCAGTGGGTTAAAGCCTCTGCCTTCGGCTCCGGTCATGATCCCGGGGTCCTGGGATCAAGCCCCACATCGGGCTCTCTGCTCGGCAGGGAGCCTGCTTCCCCCTCTCTCTCTGCCTGCCTCTCAGCCTACTTGTGATCTCTATCTATCAAATAAATAAATAAAATCTTCAAGAAAAAAAAATGGAAACCATGGGTGCAGGACTGATTTCCAGCATGACATGAGGAGCTCCACTGACCTCTGGTAAAACTAGTGAAGACTATAAAAACACAACCATTTAAAGCCTCTGGAAATGCCCATGAAGGCAAAGGACAAATGAAAAACTACCTATTCAACAAAATCTATGAAAATTCAGTAAGGAAAGCAAGAGTCTGAGGTCGTCAAACCAAATCTGCTACCTCCCACCACCATCAGCAAGACAGAGACCAAACACCAGGCCACTGCAGCCAAGAACAAAGGGCGCCCTCTCCCTCAAGCTCCCAGTCAGAGGGTTTTCTTTCAGTTTGCACCTAGCTACCTGGTGTTCAGTCTAAGACCTGGAGAGGACATTACTATTTTCCTTACAGAAATAAGAAAGGATTATAAAGGAATAATATAACTATTTCTACATGAACAAAATATATAACCTAGATAAAATAAATAAATTTCTGGAAAGACACAAATTACCAAAACTGACTCAAGATGACATAGACAATCCAGGGAATCCAGGAGTGCTTCTGTGGTTCAGCTGGTTGAGCATCCGTCTCTTGGTATCATCTCAAGTCATGGTCTCAGGGTCATGAGATGGAGCCCCAAGTCAGGCTCTGCACTGGGTCCATAAGGAGTCTCCTTAAGATTCTCAAGCTTCGGGGCACCTGGGTGGCTCAGTGGGTTAAAGCCGCTGCCTTCTGCTCTGGTCATGATCCCAGGGTTGTGGGATCGAGCCCCGCATTGGGCTCTCTGCTCTGCGGACAGCCTGCTTCCTCCTCTCTCTCTCTCTGCCTCTCTGCCTACCTGTGATCTCTGTCTGTCGGATAAATAAATAAAATCTTAAAAAAAAAAAAAAAAGA
>ML101865.1:0-55658 GCA_003697995.1 Taxidea taxus jeffersonii
ACCTACAATCTGTCATTTCTCTAAAGAGACTTCTTTGTTTGGTCTGGTGTGGTTTTTTAGTGGAAAAATGGTACTTAGATGCCTATGAGTTCTAGAATAAACATTGTGACTGTGTGGTCATTGCTTCTAGGGCTTTTCAGTGTACAAACCTAAAAAACAGGTATTTTCAGATTGAGAAAAATAAATAAGCACATATATCTTCCAAGTTAACAGTTACAGGAATTTTTCTCAACGTCTTTGATTTTATACTTTATCTTTTCTTTTTCTTACTGTGAATATCCTGGTTCCTAACATTAACATAATTACTTACTTGCTTTATCCTATCTACTTATTTATGTACCTCTTAATAATAAAGTAACAATGCCAACATTACCAGCTCCAATATCACTGAAAGCAGTTTAAAATTTCCATGTGGTTTTGTCTTCATAATATATCTCACTAGTGCTGTAAAGTTAAAACATTGTGTACTGTACACATTCCTCTGCATATATATATTTAAAGATGTGTTTGTTTATTTATTTCCTTATTTAGTTGAAAGAGAGAGAGAATGTGCACACATGAGTGTGGGGGAGGGGGCAATGCAGAGGGGGAGAGAAAGAATCTTAAGCAGACTTCCTGCTCAAGCAGGGCTCTATCCCAGGACCCTGAGGTCACAACCTGAGCCAAAACCAAGAGTCAGATGCTTAACCAACTGTGCCACCCAGGCAATCTGGGTATTTTTAATTAATAGCACATTTTATAGGTTACTCCACGCAGTTTTAGAAAACTACTCCATTTTATGGATGTACTGTTATTCTATACCAGATGGGGGAGGGTTTTTTAATAATTTGAAAAATTATTTTCTAATAATTTCCAGATAATTTATCATTCCTAATGAGATTTTTAAATTTTTGGTCTATGACAACTTATTTCCCATTGAAATAAAAAATTCTGTGCTTTTCTGGAAACATACCATATCCCCTCTCAAGTGCAGGAGAGCTGACTCTTATGTGAAAATGTTTATGTTCACGGTGGAAAAAAAAATGAAACATTTCTTTAAGCCAAAGCAGAAATTTGTGGTTAATACTTCTCTTTTGACATGAACTGAAATACATCATTTACCCAGTGACTTACAGAAAACAAAAAAATAAGCAGAAAATTACTGGTTTGAAGTCATAAGCACTAGACATTTCTTAGAAGTTTTGATGGTGTTAAGAGCTGGTTAAAAGGTATCACAAATTTGCAAAATTAAGGTTGTGCATCAAACAAGTTCATGGTTTGCAGAGCACATCTCCATTACCTCTGCCAATACATAGATGACATAATTTTGAATTCATATATGCAAAATTACTGAATATATATACACATCACACGAATATATCAAATGAGCTTGTCAACTGAAGCAGAGGTCATCAAGGATATTCCATCAAACAATTCAACAAATGTATATCTGAGCACCTGCTGTGGGTCAAGCACTCTGCTAGCCACTGGGATACAAAGCTGAACTGGCTCCCTGAATTTAACTTTCCCCTAACCTGTAAAATTGTAACAGACTGACAAAAGACAGAGAATTTACAAATTCTGAAAATGTGCTAAGGACAATGATAATTTTTTACACACTACAGTGCAGAGAGAACAGAGGAGAAGTTCATCTGAGTAATTTTAGGGAAGCTTCCCAGTCAAGTGGTGGCTGGGGTGGGCTGTGAAGGATAAGTAACTGCGAGTGAGACAGGCAAAGGAATTCCTGGCAAAGGGAAAAGGAAAGAACATTATCCATTAGAAAAGAGAAAGAAGAAAGAAAGAAAGGAAGAGAGGGAGGGAGGGAGAAAAGAAAGAAAGAAAAGAAAGAAAGGAAAGGAAGGAAGAAAGAAAGAAAAGAAAAGAAAGAAAGGAAAGAAGAAAGAAAGGAAGAAAGGAAGGAAGGAAGGAAGGAAGGAAAGGAAAAGAAAAAAAAAAAAAAAGAAAAGAAGGCAGGCAGGCAGGCAAGCTAGTTAGCTCTACAAATGGCCTTTCCCAGGATTCAGTACCTCCAGGGTCTCTGAGTGCCTTTCCACCTCTACAAAGAGACACTCAGACTAATTAGCCGGGAATGAGCCTGCACATAGGAATTTTTAAAAGCTCCCCAAGTAATTCAGTGTGAAACCGAGGCTGATAATCATTGCAATAGTAGATGTCTGGAACTATACAAAAAGATGTGAATCCTGCAATGAATTTTAGCTCCAAGATACGGGGATGACCTCTTTGCTTATGGGGAATCGTGTAATTGCTGTCTGATGCTACATCCTGGGTGTAACGTTCTCAGTATTTCCCTTTCATTTTCAAATAAAAAAAATGGTCACCTTTTTTAATGCGTATTAAAGTCAGCATTCTAAAACCATCTGCTGTTTTGTTTGTTTTTATAAACATATAGGACCCATGATGTTCTTAGGACTAGTGACAAATTAGGCTGCAACTTAAGCCAAAATCCACTGCATATAAAAGAAGACTGTCCATCATTTTGGCCATTGATGCTTAATTATGCATTTTGTTAAGTAAAGGTTTTACTTTAAAAGGTTCATTACTAACAATTAGTCTTCTCTCTTTTCTAATTTATATGCACCTGTTTCTAATTACAGTGGCACCATGTCAGCCTTAGAAAATGTATCTTAAACTCTTTAGAACAACTTGGATATTTCTGCCTACCCAAGGATATTTATCTTCCTGTTCAAGAATTAAGTCGATCGAGGCGCCTCGGTGGCTCAGTCATTAAGCATCTGCCTTGGGCTCGGCTCAGGTCATGATCCCAGAGTCTTGGGATGGAGTCCGGCATCGGGCTCCCTGCTCAGCGGGAAGCCTGCTTCTCCCTCTCCCACTCCCCTTGCTTGTGTTCCCTCTCTCTCTCTATCTCTCTCTGTTAAATAAATAAAATCTTTAAAAAAAAAAAAAAAAAAGAATTGTCGACCTTATTTTGTCTCCAATACATTTCCTGTACTTTTCTGGAATAATGATTTTTGTACTCCTCCAATATTTAAAAGGTAAATATAAGCATTTATATTTTGTCTTTATTCAGAAGGCTTACATCTCATTGAAGGTGGTAAGCATTTCTGAACAAAAAAGTAAAACAGAAAACCCTAAAAAATAATTTGTAATCATTGGATTTTTTTTCTAATTCTGTAACTGTACTTAAAACTGAATGTTTGTGTCCCCTTACCAAAAAAACAACAACAGCAACAACAACAACCTATGTTGAAGCCCTAATCCCCAATGTGATGGTATTTGGAGGTGGGGCCTTTGGGAGGTAGTTAGGTTTAGATGAGGTAATGAGGGTAGAGCCCCTCTCAAGGGACTAGTGCCTTTATTAGAAGAGGACGAGGCCAGAGCCCTCTCATATTCCGCCACATGTGAGGATACAGAAAGAAGACGGCCATCTGCAACCAGAAAGAAGATGGCCCCTCACAAGAAACTAAATCTGTCAGAACCTTAATCTTGGCTTCTAGAAATGTGAGAAATAAATGTTGTTTAAGCTACCCAGTCTATGGTATTTTTTTTAGAGCAGCCTAAACTGACTGAGACAGACCCTCAGAACCTAAACCAAAGCCACATTAGCTGATGTCAGAAAAGTCTTCTGCCAGAAAACGTAAAATGTGATTACTATCTCGGCAGAGAAATAGCCATAAACAAATTCTCTACTCTTAACAGCACCTTAAGCTGAAAGCACAGAATTCTGTGTTACCAGTAGGGGCAAGTAGGGGGAAAGGTTTACTCATAAGAATCTATTTTTGTAGTAGTAGTAGTATGGGATTTTAAGTATATATTATAACTTATTGCTGACTAAATAAAGTCCTATTTTAGAAACTTTCAGAATTTCAACGTAAGTTAATCCTAACAAGGACAAAAAGAAATTACCTTTAAGCATGATCATTTAATTGTTTTTAGTTTACAATATATAGCATGTGGTATTATAAGTTGAAGACATGAACGCTACTTTTAAAAAAAAATCTTACTGATCCCTCCCTGTCAAATTCCACATGCTGTCTATGACATTCCATTCCAAGCCTATTTGGTCCCAGTGGGCTCCTGGGCTTCCTCTCCTACATCAAAACTTAGCTCTCCTTTTTACCATGTCCTCTGATCTCAATCTTCTGGCTAGGACTTGATGAACAAATTCTTATACATACATTTATGGATGATAGTAAGTTCATTCCAAGTACATTTATGAATTTTCATAATTATCATCCAGAGCTTCTATTTTAAAATAAGTTATCCTAATGCCGAGATTTGAAGTGATATTGTTTTAAAAAAGAAAAAAAAGTTCCAAAAGACCTAGTTTCAAAACTCTGTGTAACTCACTTAACCTTTTTGGTCCTCAATTTTAGCAACTGCAAAATTTATATAATATCCATCCCCTTTGTTGCGAGGATTAATGGAAGGAGATAATTAAAGTACTTTGAAGCTTTTAATATATATATAGAAATATTACATTTGTATGTAAATATGTGAATACATATGCACACACATACATGTATATTAGATGGCATTATTTATTCAATATTGTGAGTACTTAGACCTTTTAGTCCTACCTTCTGCAACCATTGAACAAATGAGTGACCAGTTAAAATATTAGATTGAAAAGAAGAGAGAAATGACCTTTTGACAGGAAAAGATCGCTATATACTTTGGAGGCTACCGCTGAGATGCCCAGAGAAATGACTTTTAGAAAAATGGTCACCATTTCATAGCTTTAGCCTTCCAAGTCCAATACAGCTGAATTTGACACAGTGGGAGAATACAGAATAAAAATGGCCCTGCAGGTAATTCCATCCTATTATGCTTATTTGAAAGAAAGACTGAACTCTATGCATTTTTTTCCCAATGTTCTTTCTTACTGTTTTGGTGCACTGATCAGAAACAACCTAAAGCTATGCGCTGAGGGCTGTAATTTCATAGGAAGTATTGCAGTAAAATATTTGATGGATGTGTATCCAAAAGGAGATAACTAGGGAAGGCATCAGAAGCAAAATAAGATTGTCTCTAAGTAAACGACTAGCCTATCACCTCAACTCCACCACTATAAAATTATGGATTGGTCAGGAGCAGCGGAGAAGCTTGTAAGAGATGCTGAGGAAACAAGTTCAGGCTAGTGTGTAATCTTAAAGCTGCTGAGACAGGAAAATCACTAATTGTATTTTCTGAGTGACACTTTTGATCATCCTACCTCCTCATGAAAGAGGATTTTCTGAAAACGGAAAGGGTTTTGGGATGTTGAGAATCAGCCACGTGGTGATATGCCCGCCCAGAATATCACTTTCTGTTTTTTGGGGGGGGGGGGGGTTGGAAGGAAGAGTTGGTTTTGATACTGTTGTTTTCCCCAGAACTCATACTATGTCTGAGCACTTATTTAGGATGGGCCTTATACACCATATTATTTTACATGACTACCGAGGTGGATAGAAATTCATGCCAACAAGACATAAATGTCAGTGGTTCCCTTTCCTTGTAATTTTTCAGAAGAGTCTTATATAAATGTCCTGATGGGAACAAGCAGTAATGGGATTCCTCAGTGAGGAAAAGAACAATATAATGAATGGTGAGCTTCGGGGCAAGAACAACATTAGCAGGAGATAAAGAGCAGTTGAGAAGTGTTCAGACTGAAAAATTATTAGAGACCAAATCTCTAATCTCTGCTAATGTGTCCGTCGCTGAATATAGATGTATGAATACAGCGGCTGTATCATTCATGTTGTGATAACTACTCTTTCTGTATGATGAAAGAATCTAACTACACAAGCTCTGCTGCTGGGGAATAAATGGAATCATTGCATTTAATAGAATCATTTAAGGAAAGGCACTGGCGTTTTGGAAAGAGAGCTATTCTCATATTCTAAAAGCCAGAAGCTCACCTGGGAAGGCTGATGAACTAACCTCCAGTCAAGTTACTGGGCAGAACAAGGGAGAAGACAAAACTGCAAGGCTAACCTACTTATAAAAGAAAATTGTATCTCCCTCCTACCCCACTGAAGATCATCTTTTCTACTCTTTGCCCCAGAAACGCTTAATTTGAATGTTTAAAAATCTTAAGTGTTTTTATATTATTTACAGTTACTTAATATGTATCTCAATAGCCTAATACTACTTAAGATTAGATAAATGTTAGATTCGTTTCAAACACTTATTTGATTCAATGCTAAATTTTATTTACATGGGTTCAGTCTTCATAGTTTGTTGACTACATGACAAGTTCTTAGTCCACAACATTTAAACATGGGATGGGAATGTGTCACCTCACTATTTAAAAATCTAAGTCACACTGACTTCCATAAACTGCAGATTTCACACTCCCCCCATATTCATATTCCCTACCAGTTAGTCAATCTGGACAAGATAAAAATGTTGAAAGGATTTGGTGTTGCAGGGAAAAGAAAGATGTAGATTTTCTCATACTATTAAGTAACATACTTTGTTTCTAGACAATTTATTTAAAAAAAAATTCAGCATGCAGTACATGCCCACCTGCTCCCCAAACTTAGGAGATACAAAGAAGAATAACAGAGTCTAACTTGGCTGAAGAAACATCTACATATTTGTTTGTGTGTTTGTTTATACTTTTAGGAGAGAGTGATTATACACAAATTGAAAAAACTGTATTAAAAATATTAAAGAATGGATTTCCTGGTGGCTCGGTCGGACGCTTGGTTTCGGCTTAGGTCATGATCTCAGGGTCCTATGGAGCCCTGCTTCAGGCTCTGCACCAAGCAGGGGGTCTGCTGAAGATTCTCTCTCACCCTCTCCCTCTGCCCCTACCCCACTCTTGCACACACTCTCTATAATAAATAAATAAATCTTTTAAAAATACATATTAATTAATAAGTAAAGTTTCCAAAAATGATTAGGCCAACGTAAGATGAATACCCTACTGTACGCAGCACAGATCAGAATGAAGAACTGTGACATTCTGTCAACAACTGCTTTGCTTTTCACACTCTTTTCCATTTTGCATTGTTAAAGTAACAAAGTCAACGGAGAAGGCTGGCCGGGGGGCGGGGCGTAGTCAAAAAAAAAGAACCTCCGGTTTTATTTTAAAGCTAAACGGCGGGTCCTCCGAGAACTACTCTGACTCGGAATGGGTGTGCGCTGTGGCATGCTCGGGCTTGCAAAGGCTGCCGGACGCCTGTCTGTCCTGCCTCGGGCCACCAAAGCTCAGCACGGCGCGGCCCAAGGTCGAAGTCAAGGCGTCGTGGGGCTGCACCTTGGAAAGATGCCTTTTCCCTGTCCAACAAGTACGAACCGAAGCGGGGACAGCGCCAGCCCCGCAGCGAAGCGACGCGGCAGAGCCGGCTTACAGGGCTCTGTCGGGGCAGGCCCGGGCCCGGTGCAAGGGCAGCCACGGGGGCGTCTGAGCTGAGGATCTGGGGGACGCCCGAGAGGCGACGTGGCGCAGGGGCTGAGCCAAGGATCGCTCGTGGTTCCTCGCGTTTCGAGACCGGGGCCAGGGCGCCCGCGCTGGTGTGAGCGGCCCGTCCCGCGGCCCCACCGTTTGCCCTGCTTGCCCCGGGGCCGCTACCGCCTTAGGGCGCTGCGCGTCTTGCCGCGACATCTCCGCAGGTTGCAGAAACTCCGGTCCCCGCAAACCCGGCGCACACTGGTGCCGTGACGAGGGGCAGGAGCCTTAAACCCGCGAGGCAGCTTCCCTTTTGCTAACTTCTTCGCGTGTGAACTTCTCCGTCTTTCCAGCCACACCGGAGGGAGGGCTGGGGTTACACTTTAAGCAAAGCAGGAGACCTTCGTAATATGGGTACACTTCCTCCAAACCTCTGCGAGGCTCAAGAGAGAAAACTGAGGTCCAGGCCCCCTGACGAGAAGCTCTTCTGCCTGCAGACGGTCTTCAGACTCAAGACTACATCCACTCTTCCGTGGGTCTCCAGACGGCCTGCCTGCCTGGCAGATTTTGGACGTGCCAGCCCCCACAATCCTGTGAGTACACAAATAGGCAGTACACATCCTATTGGTTCTCTTTCTGTGGAAGACCCTGAATAACATAGTAGGTAAGTCTGAAATGGCACCCTGAGCCTGCGTTGCCTGAATGTCATGCCCAGCAGTTCCTGGATGGAGAACTGCTCCACATCTGAAACCAGGAGTCAGGAGAAGCGGGCTGCAGAAGACAGGAACCTCGCCACCGAAGTACGTGGCAGCGGCCATGGATTTCATCAGCAGCCACCCCAGTGACACCAAAAATAGCAAGTCACACCTCAGAAGGTGAAAGCTCCCAAACCCCGTGGGCCAGCACAGACTAACCAAACCACAAAAAAATTTAGGGAGGATACTCAGAAGAGCATAAGCCAGTTGATAGCCCCAGCCCTCCATAGGATCACATCAGTGTCTCACTGAGCAATCTTCATGAGAAGAGGCAACATAAGAGAGTAGAGTAACAGCCCTGATGTAAAATTTGTACTTTGAATTCACTGGGTACGTGATGAAATACACTGAGCTAAACATACTAAACCCAAACCTAACTTTATTGTCAAGATTCATTTCCGGAGAGGTGATGTCAGCAACATGGCAGAATAGGAGGGTCCCACTCGTATTCTCCCTTAGCAACAATAATTTGGTAGCCATCTACAGACCAAAGTACCTTTGTACTTGGGAGTTTTGCTCTTGTGGGAGTTTTGGAATCCAGATAAGACATGGTAAAACCCCAATAGAGTTCAAGACCAAGGAGACTCGCTTTGAGAAAGTTGGCAGGTGCCCAGGGAGCAGGCTATCCAACAAAGGTCCCAGTACAGTCACAGAAACAGCACTGTCCCTCTGTGGACTTGGCTACTCCCCCATTTGGTCTTGGTCCTACCACCAGCACCATCTGTTAAGGGAGCCTGGAAGACAAGTGATGAGTCACACCTATCCCTGCCTCCAGTAATAGGCCCCTCAGTACTCAGTCTGGCCATGAACCCTGAAGTATCCCATAACCCAGCTCTTTCAGCTCTGGTCCAGGAGTCCATGTCACCCAAGGGATGGGCTGGCAGACACCCCTGTTAGTGCCCCTTGAAGGCAAGTCAGCTGCCTTTGGTCCCACCATGAATCCTGAAACGGTATTGTGACTTGGCTCCAGACCCTTTCAGGGAGCAGTCCTGACCACCCAGGGACTCAGCAGATGACATGCTTTTCTGTGCCCCCAAAGTCAGGCCCACTGACATCTATCCAACTGTGAATCCTGAGTCAGCCCTGTGACCCAACTCCACATTTACTCAGTCATAGTCTGAGGGCAGTCCTACATACCAACAAGCCCAGCAAGATGCACACCAATCCATTCTTGTGGAGGGAGTCCTGCAGACCTCAGTCCCAACTGTGGACCCTGAAGCAGCCTTCTGACTTGGGTGCGACCCTTTCAGATGCAGGCCAGGGCAAATCCTAACCACCTAGTGGCCTCCCAATAACTCAGCAGAAGCCTTACCATGTACTCAATGGGAGGAACCTCATCTGTGGACCTAACAGGTTTGCCATCTGTGGACCTAATTGAAGACCTTGAAGTGGAGACTTCAAGTACCACCTTAGTAGTTAGTAGTACCACCCTACTAACCAAGGCCATGGAGGCAGTCCTGTCCACCCAGAGACCAGGGTGGACACCTGCCAAAGACCCTGGTAACAGAAGCACATTTGCTGGATTATATAGTAAAAGTATATTTAGTTTAGTAAGAAACTGCCACACTGTCTTTCAAAGTGGCTTTCAAGCTGCATTCATTCAAAGCAATGAATGTGATTCCTATTGTTCCACATCTTCACCAGCTTTTGGTATTGCCAGCGTTCTGAATTTTGCCTGTTCTAATAGGTGTACAGTGGTATCTCATTATTTTTTTTAATTTTCATTTATTTTTTAAATTTCTTTTCAGTGTTCCAGAATTCATTGTTTATGCACCACACCCAGTGCTCCATGCAACACGTACCCTCCTAAATACCCACCACCAGGCTCACCCAACCTCCCACCCCTCTCCCCTCCAAAACCCTCAGATTGTTTCTCAGAGTCCACAGTCTCTCATGGTTCATCTCCCCCCCTCCCAATTTCCCCCAACTCCCTTCATTCCATCTCCCCATGTCCTCCGTGTTATTCCTTATGCTCTACAAATAAGCGAAACCGTGTGATAATTGACTCTCTCTGCTTGACTTATTTCACTCAGCATAATCTCTTCCAGTCCCACCCATGTTGATACAAAAGTTGGGTATGCATCCTTTCTGATGGAGGCATAATACTCCATTGTATATATGGACCACATCTTCCTTATCCATTCGTCCATTGAAGGGCATCTTGGTTCTTCCACAGTCTGGCGACTGTGGCCATTACTGCTATGAACACTGGGGTACAGATGGCCCTTCTTTTCACTACATCTGTATCTCATTGTTATTTTAATTTGCAATTCCCTAACAGCTTATGATATTGAACATCTTTTCATAGGTTTATTTGGCATCTGTGTATCTTGTTTGTTGAGGTGTCTGCTCAGCATTTGTGTTTTTAGAATGTGATATTCTGCTCATTTTTTCAAACTTTAAATATGAAGGGACAAATTCACTTACTTTTATAATAACCTCAAAATAGATTTCTTTCTTGGATCTCTACTATTTCCATCTTGAGATGGGAGTGAAGAATCAGAGTTATTTAATTGGGGAAAAAACCCCAGATCCTTCACTCATAATCTCTGGGAAAAAAAAAAAAAAAGAAAGGAAGAAAGAAAAAGAAAAAATAGAACTGATATTTTTCTCAGGGAGGAACATAGACAACATTGTACCTGAAAATAATAATAATTCACATTGTCCAGCTGGCCTGGAACATTTGCCACTTGACTTCCATTGTCCTGATTTCACCTCTAAAACACTGATAGGACACAGCAGTTATCAACATCCCACTCCAGGTGATTAATCAGAAAATCTAGGCTATTTTTGAATTGTCAACTTTAGTTTCATGAGCTATGCCCTCACTTGTTTTAATGCCCTTGTACTTAATTCCTGTCAATTTTATGGCCAAGTAAAACAGGGATCAAATTTACTACACAAGTTCTGATTAATGAAATTATTTAAACAACTATTACCATTGGAATGGAAATACTGTTACTTTCTAATAACTAATACATTTTCAAATAGGTAGCAAGTCAGGATATTTATTTTCTGAAAATGTATTACATCAAAAGATAACAAAGTGCCATTGGGAAAAATCAAAAGCACCTTATTAAACCATGTTTTGTCATGAGTATGGTTTAGAATATGAAAGTGGGTTGTTAATGGGTCTCAAGCAGTTTATAATAGCTTTACAGGCATGGCTATTAAGGACGCTAAAAGTATCATAACATTAAAAAAAAAGAAAAGAAAGAGACATAAATATAGGTCATGGTCAAAATATCCTTAGACATCAATAATTTAGATAAAAATTAGACTTTGCTTTCTAATACATTTTCATTGATTGGACCATATATTATATGTAATGATTCAGATTAAAATTCTATATTCTTTTAATCTTTTAATTTTAGCATTTACAATTAATACATATGTATTTTATGCTCTAATAGAATCTCTGAATATGTTTTGAAACTCTTATTTGAAAGTGAATATTCACATAGTGATATATCAAATTATATCATCAAAGATAAAATTAATAAATTTAAGGGCAGATAAAATTCTGAAACAACAATAAAACCACCAATCAGTGGAAAATAATTAAAAAGTAGAAATATCTAATCATCATGAATCACTAAATAAGTGGAAGTTCTAGAATATTTTTGGAACTGCAAGCAACTCAGATGGTCATTTGGTCCATCTACCATATTTGGGTAAATCTACAATTGAGAATTATCCTGGGCAAATAGTTGTCAGTTGTTCTTCTGAAGATTCATGGAACATTCGCTGATCATCCATTATAGTACCAACATTTATTAATTACATTCTAGAATGTCTTCGTTGTCTTCATCTGAATTCTTTCCTGCTATTTCCTCTGCTTTACCTTCTGAAGGAATTACAAATAATTTCCCCAGAACCAGAGCAGTGTTGATCAAACATCAATCCAACCAACATTTTTACCTAAATTAAATATAAAATACTGGAGTGTTGGGTAAACAGAAATAACTGATTCTTGAAACTTGCTTCAGTTATCCATAAGAATTGTGTGGATATTCATTTATATACAAGTATGTGTCTGTCAAGATTAAAATATTTTTACTAAGCATAATGGTTACAAATTAAAAAAAGAAAATATAAATTTTTATTAAAGCATCAAGAATTATTCTTTAGGGGCACCTGGGTGGCTCAGTTGGTTAAGCATCTGCCTTCAGTTCAGGTTGTGATCCCAGGATTCTGGGATCGAACACTGCATTGGGTTCCCTGATCTGCAAGGAGCCTGCTTCTCCCTTTCCTTCTGCCTGCCACTCCCCTTGATTGTGCGCTCGCTCACGCTCTTTCTCTCTCTCTCTGTCAACTAAATAAATAAAATCTTTAAAAAACAAAAGAATTATTCCTTAGTCATTTTTTATTCTTATTATAGTTGAAGAGTATTTTCTGACAATATATATCCCATTATGACTAATAAAATTGTTGTTGTTCAAACAATTATTCTCCTTGTAGATTGCCCAATTTTGCTATGGGAAAACTCATGAAATATTTTCTTAAACACTATATTTTTCACTAAATTATATAAAACCTAGAATTGTGACTCTTGGAAAGTGAGAATAATTTAAAACCTTTGATGTATGATTTGTGACATGACTTCTATTTTTGCCTTCGTGAGAGAACATCTCACAATGTATGTATATATGAGCAAATGTAAATTGTTATTAGAACTGATATAGCTAGGAATTATTTTCCTTTGTGTAGTACAACTGAAGCATCAATTATGTTACAATAAATATCATTCCTTTGACATGTAATACAAAAAGGCATTTGAGAAAGAATTTTTCCACACTAATTTGGCACAATTTCTCATTATTAGAGGCAGAAATAACAAAACTTTGGATTAATTTCAAACATTGTTAATATGAATCTTTCCTAAAATAAAAGCAAAATTTTTCCTTTTTAATCAACTTTATTCAGGTATAATATCCATAAAATGCTATACATTTTAAAGTATACAGTTCAGTTTATATAAGAGGCCTTTGGGATGGCTACAGAAGATGTTTCCTTGCTGTGCAAGTGCACTCCTTATAATGGTAAATTCCAAAACACCCTTTGGACATCTACCTTGTGGCTTAGGGCTCTAAAATCAAAGTCCACTCACTTCAATTATTTGCCTAATAGTCACCTTCTTCATCCCAAGCAAAGGGAAGACCTTCCATGTAGCCAACTCCATTTGGAGGAGCTAAGAGGAAAGTGGAAACATACTCACAAAATCCTGAGAAGTTGGTTTGCTTGAAACTCTACTGCAGGATGCTATTTAGAATAAATATCCTCACTTCCCACCCCAGTGTATATAGGCAATAAAAGTAGGATCTGACGGATACCTTTTAGAGAGATGACCTCTGGCCTTTGTACATTTGACCATCAACCATGAAAATGTCCTCTGAATTAATTCTGGTTTCTTATGGGGGTAAGAACTTCTTAAAGAACATTTTATTGGTTTATTAGACACTAATATTGTAACCCAATATATTTTCTTTTGCTCAGGACAAAGTCTTCATAAATATTTCCTTTGGGGTGGGCATGGGGAAATGAAGGGACAGTTTTGTTGTAAAGAAGGTGTGAGTCATACTCTAAGTTCCAGTTTCCCATGCTGGGACTGTATTTGCCATTCCTTGGGCATGGGTTCAAAGACAGGTTGTCCAATCTGGGAATTTTATGTTTTTAGTGTTAAATGAAAATGGCAAGTTTCAAGTATCTGTCATGATTTTCTTCATATTTGGAAACATGTGCCACTCTCTGGTGTATGAACATTTCAGAAGTTTCATTCTTTCAGACACTTAGGCTTGTAAAGCTAAGTATCTAATTTTGTTAATGGGGTTTTCCATGCCCCGAGATTTTGCTACAAATGGGCACCTATGTACCAAGAACTGTTCAAAGAGTTCAATGATTTTCATTGTTAACTCATTTAATCTTTATAACAACCACAGAGGTTCGTTGCCATTATCATCCTTATTTGATACCTGTCTGTGGCATAGACAGGAATGAGGTATTTACAAAAGTTTGCACAGATAATAAGTGCAAGAGACAGAAATCAGAGACAGCTTTAATATGGCTCGAGAATTCATGTTCTTTTTTTTTTCTGAATTGTTTAGTAATTTTTATTTTTTATGTTTTTGTATTTACTTATTGTTTTTAAACTTTATTTTTTCAGTGTTCCAAGATTCATTGTTTATGCATCACATCCAGTGGTCCATGTAATACGTGTCCTCCTTAATACCTACCACCAGGCTCATCCAACCCTCCTCCCCCCACCCCACCAAAACCCTCAGTTTGTTTCTCAGAGTCCACGGTCTCTCATGGTTCTTTTTTTTTTTTTTTTTAAGATTTTATTTATTTGACAGAGATGACAAGTAGGCAGAGAGGCAGGCAGAGAGAGAGAAGAAAGCAGGCTCCCCGCTGAGCAGAGAGCCCGACGCGGGGCTTGATCTCAGGACCCTGGGGTCATGATCTGAGCCGAAGGCAGAGGCTTTAACAACACTGAGCCACCCAGGCGCCCCTCTCATGGTTCTTAAACACTGTGCTATGCTGCCTTCCCATAGAGTGGTCCATTTTCTCTTCTTGAAGTGAAATTTCTGAAGTTAAAAATGAGGTTAATATAAGATATTACACTTAGTTAAGTAATATATGATAGAATTTGGGAAGGGCATTACCTTGATATCTTTATATATTTCTTATTGTAGCATTAGAGGGAATTCTTGTTTTCCCAAAGTAAAGTAAATATACTACCGTTTAGATGTTACAATTTGTAAATATATTAATCAATGATCTTTTTTGAAAGTCTAGAAATGGCATCAAGCAAACATTAACATTTAAAAATGTAATACCAAAAATGATCTAATTTCAGTGATTTTCAGAATTTTTTTTCTGTTCAAAATTTATCATAGGGGGCACCTGGGTGGCTCCATTGGTTAGACTCTGACTATTGATTTCAGCTCAGGTTATGATCTCAGGGTCGTGAGATCAAGCCCCATGTCAGGCTCTGGACCCGGCATGAAATCTGCTTGGGATTCCCTCTCTCCCTTTCTCTCTGCCCCTCAATGCCACACTCTCTTTTTCTCTCTTTATCTCTCTCTCAAATAAAGTCTTTAAAAATAAATAAATAAGATAAAATTTAGCATAGAATTTTATATCCCCCAAATTACCAATTCTCACGTGATTAGACAGGAAACCATCTTAGACCTAGCTAGTAACTATCATCAGTCTTGTGTCTTCTTCTGACTTTAGTTAAGAAAAAATATCTGGTTACCAATCTTTATATATTATAAATTACATACCTGAAGTTGGAAGTTAAGCTTCCCCTGAAGACTTAGTCACTATGATTCTTGAAGCCTTCTTTATAAACCCCCAAGCCTTTAATCAGTTAATTCATTATGGATCTTTGCAAAGTTCAATTTATTTTTTCACATCTCTTAATTTGTTGAGATAAAAATTGGACACATCTTATAATTTATTATTAAAATACGTCTATCATCATAATACTCCATCTTGGGAGCACTGGTCTGGGAGTCAGAAGATTTAGTATCTTCTTCCCCCTTTCCAGTTTATTAGCCATTTTGAGTTACACAGGTCATCTGACTCATCTGCACCCCAGTGTGCTCGCATGTACATAGTAGTAACTTGATAGAAGATTTTTACTGTCTCAAGATGGTATGCTTCGATGGTTTTCTCCAGTGAAATAATAATTTTTAATGGATAACTCTGTATATCTAAATGTCTTGCATTCTCTTTTGCCATATTTCTTTACAATTCAAATTATCCTTTATCCCAAGGGAGCTTCATTATATTTATTTTTCAGCTGGTCAAAGTTGTTCAGAATTCTAATTTTCTATAAGGTAAGGGATTCATCCACTTAAAATATCAGTTCTTCAATGCCAATATGCAGTATCTAGGGAAAAAATCAGAATATTCTTGTGTGTGTTAGATCAGCTTTGGGAATTTATGTAAGATAAACTAGCATGTTTACACCTAGTCTCATAAAAGAAAAATTTAACAGGATAAAAATAGGTCAAAAGGTGAGATTAACCAATCATTACTGTTCCTCCATTTTTTTCCTCTTCTAATCGTATTTATTTAACACCCCCATTTACTGAGCTAGGTGCTATGCCAAGAAAGCACAACAGATGTATTTCTTGTCTTTGAAGAACTCACATCTTAAAATAGGTATTACTGAAGTGTGAAAAAAGGGTAAGAAATAGATTTAAAATATGCAGAGAATAAGTGATTCTTTCAAAGTATGTGTACTTTTACCAATATGTTCTAGTTGAAATCTTGTCGTGAAAGGTTCGTTATCATCAACTCTGACCCCACAACTTGGGCAACAGCTTCTACATTGCTCATCTTCATATGACTTTTAGGAAGGATCTTTCAGGAAAGGAACAAGTAGGGGCATCTGCGTGGCGCAGTGGTTAAACGTCTGCCTTCAGCTCAGGTCATAATCCTGGGATCCTGGGTTCCTGGGATCCTGGGATCCTGGGATCCTGGGATCGAGCCCTATGTCAGGCTCCCTCTCACCCTCTCATTGGAAGCCTGCTTCTCTCTCTCCCACTCCTCCTGCTTGTGTTCCCTCTCTTACTATCTCTCTCTGTCAAATAAATAAATAGAATCTTAAAAAAAAAAAAAAGGAACAAATACTGTCTTTTTTTCTCTTTCCACTAGTGTTTTTTTCACACCTGTCTCTTCCTCCCTCCTTCCCCTCCTTTTCCCTCCCCTCCCCTCCCCAGTCTGCCTCACCTCACTCCCTACATAGTTTCTTCCTCCAGTTTAGGTACTTAATGTAAAATTAACCCCATACTTTCTGTGGAACCTGGGTCCCCAAAATTAGTCTCAACTTTTTCTTGAAATTATTCTTAAATTATTTTTTCCTGAGAAATAAATGATGATGATAAATCAAGTGTAACTTCTTTTTGTAAAGAGACTTAGAACCTCTGGTAGAGAGAGTATAAGTAATCCTCACTGGAGTGAGGTTTGTATATTCTTAACTTGTGGTCCATGGTTGGAGAAGGTCAAGAGAACTATAAAGGAAGAGTTGGAAAATTTCTGGTAGGACTGAAATAGGGAGTGATAAGACTTAGAAATATTTCAACAATATTTGAGGATATGCAAAATGTTCTAAGGAGTAGTTGCGGAGGAAAGGAATAGTAGAATGAGCAGTCTGGGCATATCCTTATATTCTCATTTGTTGTAACCATGGATAAGGAATGGGACAGTGAAGAAGAGGGACAGCAAAAGAAGAATTTTAATGAGAGTGGTTTGATGGCTACAATGATGAATTACTAGCTCACTCCTGATAAAACATATAAACACCGATAGCCTTCATTCCTTTGTAAAATGTGGCTAATGGTGTTCTCCTACCGAGAGAATGTCAAAAATAACAATAAAAATTATTTAAAAGTTACCAATAGAAAAAAAATCCCTTAAATAATAACTTTTTTTTCCGAATTTGTTCAAAGTTTCATTCAAGTATTCTACAGATTTATTTTAACATGCCATTTTTTATTCTAACAGAATACAGTTATCCTGTTTGAAAATCTAAGAGAATTTTTCCCTTGTCAATTGAAACGTCACTCATGTCTATAAAGTTCTAATAGTGATCATACAATGTAGAATAAGATCTGTGTTTTTTTCAAATAATAATATACAAAAGAAAGATTGGTGATGAAAGTGACAATGAATAGAAACATGATAATGGGGAAATGCTGAATCAGGTGAGCCAGAATATTTAATATAAACCAAATCATTTAAAATTTATTTTACAGAAACAGATTCATTTAAATTACTATTTAGGTGCTCTTATACATTACTGTTTATAGGGTATGGTTTAAACTCACTGCACAATTAGTTACAGCTCAGTTGGTAAACGTGTTAATGAACCAAGCAGAGACTGAACCATTTATTTAGGACATGCAAATGCTTTCAAGCAAGAAGAAAGGTTCTTCCCTCTGCAGGGACTCCTGTGTAGAAAAAATACTGATTTTATGTTGATTCTCATGACAGTGTTAGAGTCTATAAAAGTTTAAAACTAAATGCTTGATGGGATTTGTATATTCAATAGAAATAAAATTCAGTGCAATTGTATTCACAATCTTTTTATTTTTTGCTTGGGAGGTTTTAAAAATGCTTCTAGAAGAGGTGAATGTTTTATTGATTAGCTAACACGACAATTTTTTACTATGTATAAATAATTGCTAGGTGTTTCAGCAGATTCGAGTTGTAAAAGTTACTGGAGTCAACAATATTTGGTAAATTACTGTAATTCCTTACTAAACATTTTTCACATTTCAATTAACTTTTTTTCCTCCCCTAAGTACTAAACAATAAAGTAACTGTGCCACTAGAAATCATTTTGTCATGCCTGAACATTACCATTTCACAAAGAGCAATCATTTTTGGATACATAAGCTGTCAGTAAAATAACTTTATTTACCTTTTAATTGGTGCTTTCAGCCTCTTTAAAACCATCATTAACAAACCTTCTTTAATGATTAGCCAGGAAATGTCTTCAAATAATTAGCAAATTTCTGGCACCACACAGAACAGCTTTGTCCTGCAGGAGTGGAGGGTGGAGGAAACTTTGAGGAGGCCCACCAAAAGACAATTCCAGGCCAGATATTCCCAATGCTCACAAGGATGGGTATCTAGAGCCATTTAATAAGACTCCATGGGGAAGAGAAGAATGCTCTTTAGTATCGTCATCATTTTTTTTTTAAAGATTTTATTTTTTTATCTGGCAGAGAGAGAGAGATCCCAAGTAGGCAGAGAGGCAGGCAGAGAGAGAGAGAGAGGGGAAAGCAGGCTCCCTGCTGAGCAGAGAGCCCGATGCGGGCCTCGATCCCAGGACCCTGAGACCATGACCTGAGCCCAAAGCAGAGGCTTAACCCACTGAGCCACCCAGGCGCCCTCGTCATCATTTTTTAATCAGCAGAGGTGGGCTTGAAAATTCTTCTTTCCTGTGTGTAAATATGGAACATCTGTGGGAGCAAATGCCTGTACAGACTGTGAACAAAAAAAGAAAGATTGCCATTTTGAAATCTCTTTCCTGGGATGGTCAGGAATGAGAAATAAAAGATCAGGTCCTAGGAAGGCATCTTAAGATAGTATTTACAGTCGCTACAGAAGATAAGCAGGTTTGCCTATTGTTTCAAGACAATGATCTTAATTGATAATTTTCTTAATGTCCCCAAGCATAAGATTCACCTATACAGTGGAGGCATGTTGATGTAACACTTCTAGCAAAAAGATAATGTTACTGTCTGCCCAGCTCCAAGTCTCCATGATGACTATATATCAGAAAGTAATTTGAAAAAGACAAATTCTACTCCCCTAATGCTCTCTGCTAAAGTACTTAAGATTGCTATTCCAGATCACTTTTAAAAACTCACATGCTTACTCTATACAAGTAATAATTAGAATATTTCAGTCAGATCTGGCTCACAACAATCCTTTTTTTTGTTATCACAGTCTTAGACTAACTCTCCTAATCATACCAGGGTAATTTAGACCAAAAGATATGAAACAATGGAGGAAAGTAATAACTATAGCATTTAAAATAATTTGGGTGGGTTTTTTTTTTTCCCTCTCCGGTGTTTATAATACTTTTTCAACAGACCAATGAACACACCACACTTTGAGGTTAGAAATTTTATGCAGTACATAGTGTGTCCACAAAAGAATCCCAAATCAGCAAATGGTCTTTGATTTTTCTGGTTGAGGACAGAACATGTTTTTAAATTACAAGTTCCAATTTTAACTATCATAAATAAGTCCACCCTGATCCCATTCGTATAGTACAAGACACCCTAATTTCGGGCATATAAGAGATAATTATTGAAGACACATTTTACCTCTGTCAGAGAAGTGATTCTCAAAACATTTTAGGAGCAAGATGCCATATATTAAAAACTGTATGCTGTGAACCTTATTTAGTATGTTCTGTTGGGAAAATATCAAGCCAACTGTATATTTTTAAACTTGCATGTCTTGAGGAATGGGGCTATACTGTGTTCGAATTTAATTTAAATGTTACTTATTATAAAGCAGTAGTATTTTAATACATTGAAGAAAGCCCTATGCTTATTGGCAAGAAACTAGAACTAATTTATAAAAAGAGCAGAAATTTTTTTTTTTAAAAGAGCAGAAATTTTTGAGATTAATCACCAATGTTTTCAGCTGTGATGAAAGAATGACATACTGCTATTGATACAGTAGAGTGGTAAGGTGATACTACCATATGAAATAAAAAGCTTTAGATCATTTTGGAAAATTTTATTGAGTCTGTTTTATTGGAAAGCTGCTGGTAATAGATTATATTAATTATTCTAGAACTGTCCAGCAAATGAGCTTACGACTGTTCTCACCCCAAACTGTCCTGTCAATTCTACATTTTTAAAAATTATTTTCTATATGATATACAGACATACCTCAGAGACACTGCTGGTTCAGCTCCAGATCATGGCATTAAAGCAAATATTGCAAAAAAGCAAATCAAATGAATTTTTTTCATTTCCTGGTGCATATAAAAGTGATGTTTATTCTATTAACTGTACAATACCGGTATGTCTAAAAAACATCTACATACCTTAATTTAAAAATACTTTATTGCTTAGAAATGCGAATCACCATCTGAGTTTCCAGTGAGTTGTCATCTTTTTGCTGGTGGAAAATCTTGCCTTGTTGATGGCTGCATACAATGCTGTTTAATAGCATTTTGCCCACAGAGCTTCTTTCAAAATTGGAGTCAGTCCTCCCAAAACTTGCCACTGCTTCATCAAATAAGTTTGTGTAATATTCTAAATCCTTTGTTGTCATATCAACATCTTCACCAGGAGTAGATTCCACCTCAAGAAATGACTTTCTTTGCTCATCCATAAGGAGCAACTCCCTGTGCATTCAAGTTTTATCATGAGATTACAGCAACTCAGTCCCATCTTCAGGCTCCACTTCTAATTCCAGCACATCGGCAGTTACTTCCTCCATTGAGGTCTCAAACCCCTCAGAGTCAACCATGAGGATTGGAGTCAATGTCTTTCAAACACTTATTAATGCTGATATTGTGACCTCTTCCCCCTTCCTGCAAATTATGGATGTTCTTAATGACATCTAGAATGGGGAATCATTTCCAGATGGTTTTCAATTTACTTTGCCCAGATTCATTTGAGGAATCACTATTAATGGCAGCTATAGGTACATATATATATATGTATTTCTTAAATAATAAGACTTGAAATTTGAAATTACTCGATCTATGGGCTACAGAATGAATGTTGTGTTAGCAGGCATGTGTTAACATTGATCTCATTGTACATCTCCATCAGAGCTCTTGGGTGAACAGATACATTATCAATGAGCAGTAATATTTTGAGAGGAATCTTTATCTTTCTTTCTGAGCAGTAGGTCTCAACAGTGTGCTTGAAATATTCAGTAAACCATGTTATAAACAGAAGTGTTGGCATTCACATGTTGCTGTTCCATTTATGGAGCACAGGCAGAGTAGTTTTAGCATAATTCCTACAGGACCTAGGATTTTTGGAAAGGTCAATGAGCATTGGCTTCAATTTGAAGTCACAAGTTGCCTTAGCCCCTAACAAGAGAGTCAGCCTGTCCTTCGAAGTTTTGAAGTCAGGCATTAACTTTTCTTCTCTAGCTTTGAGAATCCTAGATGGCACCCTTCTGTGGGAAGGGTGTGTTTCGTCTACATTGAACATCTGTTTAGTGTGCCGCCTTCACTGATGATCTTATCTAGATCTGGAGAACTTGCTGTAGCTTCTGCACCAGCACTTGCTGCTTCACCTTGTACTTTTATGTTATCTTTCCTTAAACCTCAGGAACCAACCTATGCTAGCTTCCAACTTCTCCTCTGCAGCTTCCTCACCTCTCTCAGCCTTCAGAGAATTGAAGAGAGTGAGGGTCTTACTCTGGGTTAGGTTTTGGTTTAGGAGAATATTTTGGCTGGTTTGATCTTCCATCCAGACCTCTAAAACTTTCTCTGTATCAACAATAAAGCTGTTTCACTTTCTTATCATTCATACGTTCACCAGAGGAACACTTTCAGTTTTCTTCAAGAACCTTTCCTTTCCATTCACAACTTTGCCAGCTGGTTCAAGAGGCCTAGCTTTCAGCCTGTCTTGGCTTTTGACATGACTTTATCACTAAGCTTAGTCATTTCTAGCTTTTATTTACAGTGAGATATTTATGACTCTTCCTTTCACTTGAACACTTAGAGGCCATTGTATGTTCTTAATTAACCTAATTTCAATATTATTGTGTCTCAGGGAACTGGGAAGCCTGAGGAGAAGGAGAGAGGTGGGGGAAGAGCCAGAACACACATTTACCCATTAAGTTCACTGTCTTATATGAATGCAGTTCATGCTGCCCCAAAACAATTATAATGGTAACATCAAAGATCACTGAATGCAGGTCACCATAACAAATACAATAATAATGAAAATTTTTAAATACTGTGAGAATTATCAAAATGTGACACAGATGGGGCACCTGGGTGGCTCAGTGGGTTAAAACTTCTGCCTTCGGCTCAGGTCATGATCCCCAGGGGATCAAGCCCCAAATTGGGCTCTCTGCTCAGCAGGGAGCCTGCTTCCTCCTCTCTCTCTGCCTCTCTGCCTACTTGTGACCTCTGTCTGTCAAATAAATGAATAAATAATCTTTTTTAAAAGGTGTGACATAGAGACACGAAGTGAGCAAATGCTGTTGGAAAAATGGCGCTGATGCAGGGTTACTACAGAGCTTCAATTTGTAAAGAATGCAATATCTGTGAAGCACAATAAAGCAAAGCATGATAAAATGAGGCATGCCTTCATATAAAATTCAAAGTGGTATTCACTATGTTTATTGAAATGCACTGAATGTTTTTACTAAATCCAAAAAGATTGTAAAAACCTGGATGATGTTTTTCTGCATGTTCTTATTGTCCTTAAATTTATAACATTTTCCTTCATCTCTGCACTCTGTAATTTGAGGATGTGGGGGAAATTGGTGCTTCAGTGTTTAATACTTTTCATTTGGGTGTATGAGACAGAATCTAACTCATCAAAAGTATATTAGGTAGGTCTGATAGCTCCCTTGCAACTGTCTTTTGGAATGCATATCACATACTTTACATGCAATTAGAAGTTAAAATGTAGAAGGACATAGGGAAAACTGAGAGAGTATCCTTGAGTGTGCTTACAGAATTCCAGAACTGAAATGGAAACATGTTTCTATAATTACCATTTATTTTAGCTTCATGTCAATCTCTAACTGGATTACTTCTTTATAAATAATCTTATAGATAAAACCTTTGACAAAATTAGATGCAGAGTGGGATATAAAACAAAGTAAGCTATGGATTCTGTTCTTGAGAAGCTAATAGTTTAATATAGGAGATAAGATATGTAAATAACTATAAAACAGAGAGATGATTGGTAATCTGAGGGGATTTAATGAAGAGGAAAATGGCTTCAGAGGACCTGGTGAGGAATATGGCAGATGAGTTTTGGGAATGAGTCTGGTAGAAATAATCAGAAGATGAGAAAAGCTGGGAAATTCATAGTGCATCAAATTACTAATAATGAGGGACTGATCCCAGTGTAAAATCTTTGGGACTGGGAGCTGCAGCTACAGCTAGAATAGGGCAGAGGAGCCTGGGAGGCCATGATTCTGCCTCAAGCCACTGTCCCAGGCTGGTTCATTTTCAGCTCGTCTACATTCAACTTCTCATATTCCAAGAGCCAACTCAGAGTGTTATGACTCCCAAAGGCAGCTAAGGGACTCCTTGCAATTTATTCTCTCCTTTTATCATTCCATCTTTAATGAACGAATAACACATAACATTGTGAGAAATAACATTTCTCACAATGTTCGTTTCACACTTGGAACCAAACTCCAAGGCCACATCTGAGAATGTGTCCTGGGTGTAGAGCAATGGAGGGCTGTGTACGCAATGAGGAAAGGGGAAGTGGCTTTTGAGATGAGGCACCCTGGAGGCAAGCCAGCATGAGGAGACCTTTAGGTCATTAGGGATTCCTAGGCCATTTGCTCCTGAAGGATTATTGTCGGGCTCACGTGCTCTGTAAATGCCAATAGGGACAATTGCTTGTGGAAAAATTAACTTGGATAAATTTAAACTGCTCTTTGCCCCTATATTAAAGATTCTGGAGACTCATTTTTCCATATGGTTTGGGTTGTTTGTTTCTTGGCAGCCTGATTACAGCTAGAGGCTGTATCTTTTATATCATTCATTGCTGAATATTAGCTAAGCAGAAGAGATTGAAACAGTTGGGTTGGGTAGGCTGCTTCAAACGTGTGGGTGATGGGGTGAATGCATTCTTGAGCCTTTTAAGGCAGTTGTTAGCAAGCGCACAGTGGCCACCACAGGTGAAATTTATCTCATTAATTTTAATTGGGGAAAGTCATCTCTACTTCCTTCACCTAAAGCCCACACTTCATTCCATGGTTTAATTATGTTATTAATGCACCTCACCAGAAACACAGTTCATCTCTTCCCGATCTCCTAATAAGCGTCTTACAACAGTTCTTCCAAAACTTCCACACCATTTCCAAGCCCTCATTTCTCCACACTCATTCCCAACAAATGAGCTCACCAGTTCTTCATGAAGGAGCTTAAAGTCATTTAGTATAAACTCCCTCATCTACTGTCATCTCAGGTTTGATTTCTCTACTAGCATGTCTCTTTCCTTGATGGCATCCCAGAGAAAGAGGTGTCTTTCCTTTCAAGGCTTAGCACTGGGTCTGGACTTTATGCTTCTCTAAGTGTGGTCTGAGGAGCTGAAGCAACAGCATCACCTCAGAGCTCATTCAAAATGCAGAATTTCAGGGCCCATACTGGAACTAAGAATCAAGATCTAGCTATTAGAAAGATCCCAGGGGTTTGTTGCACACTTTCACATTTTGTTTCAGATCCTAGTAGGTCCTACATCCCCCAGACTATTTTCCTTTAATTTTGCACCTCCACTGTAATTCATCATTGTAATACATCTTCTTCTCCCTTGTCTTTTTAAATGTTGATTGTTTCTTTTTCTCTATCTTGTCAAGCAAGTCCATCTCTTCCCACCACTTCTCACTTAAATTATGCTTGCCAAAGCTTCTTGGCATATTCTTACCCGATTGTCCTTGTTCTTACATCCTTTCATGATGACTCCTGACATTTTACTTCTATACGTACCCTTGAAAGTGACCAGCGATCTTCAGTTCCATAATCCAACAATGAAGACTTAGTCTGCATGTCATTACATTTTTGCAGAATGTGGCCTTGCTCAGCAATTTGTTGAAACTTTCTCCTCCAGCTCCCAGGACACTAGGCTTTGCCCATTGCTCTAATGCATGGTGCTGGCTTATTTTCCTTTCCTGTACTCCACTGTGGTTGAAGAACTGGCATGAGAGAATCTTTAGCTGTAAGTATGGGACACCTTAATCATAAGAAATCCCCCTTTCTTTAGAATTGGGGTGGCATTATTGCAGCATTCAAGGGAAAATCAAAGTGAAATCCAGAACTTGAAAATGCATTTGTTCTAAAGAAAAGGAAAGAAGATTTATGGAAAAGTCCTGGGGCCTAAAAGGGCCATAGTTCCTCAATAGATTTTTTTCAGATGCCATCTTCTAAGAGAGGCAATAAGTGAGCTGAACAGCTTTTAGACTTTTTTCTCCTGATATGGGAATTTGGATATTATAATTATTCCCTTGATGCAAACTCTCTTGGCTGAGTTCTCACTCTTCCTCCAACTTGGTAGAAACAACTTTAGAAATCAGGGGAAAAATTCATCAATACAGGATGTTGGGGAAAAAAATAGACCCAGAATTCTATTCTGCCCTCTCAGAGATAACCACTATTAATACTTCAGGTTTATCTTTCTAAATTTTCATTCATACATAGAATAAATTGATGAATGGATGTGTACTGTGTGTGTGTGTATGTGTGTGTATAAACCTAAACATTTTTTACTATTTGTCTACAAAGAATGAAAGCTCCTTTTTTCTAGTTACTTCTATAGCATGCCACAAGTTTCTATGTAAAAGTATATATACCACATCATTTTCAGTTGTCAGTAGTATAACAAAATGAGGAGATATGGCATAACTTACCTGGATAATTGCCACTTTTCTATGTTTTGCTCCTTTAAACAATGTTTAACTTAGCATTTATGTACAGATACCTTTATTTTGTTTATCACATTGCTCCATTAAGAAAAATTCCCAAAAGCAGAATTTTTATGTCAAGGGCTATGCATATTTCGATTGTGAACATATATTGCCAGATTGCCCACCAATCTGTAGGCCTTTCACAGTAGGGATGAGTGTGATTTCTCCTGATATTTACCTCATTGGCAGGGCCAGGATTAAGGTCATATAAAATGCAGGACTGAATCCTGCCTTTATTTAAAACTTTGACATTTTGTTCATCAGAGATTTTTTTCATTAATTCCCATCAAAATTTATTTATTCTGATTACTGAATTTTTTGCTCCTGAGGCAAGTAACTTGTCTCACCATAGTCCTTGCCTTGAATATTGAGACTGACATTTTTTTTAAAAAGCCATTATGGTTGGTATGAAATGATGGTTTTTACTTTAGTTTGCATTTCGAAAATTTCTAGTAAGGGTAAGAAATCTTTCATAAATATAAGATATGATAATTTATATTTTTTTCTCTAGATTGGTTGTTTGTGTTCTTTGCCAACTTTTTATGGAATACTGTCCTTTGCATTTTGATTTGTTAAAACTCTCTGTTTATCATATACATTGTAATAATTTCCCCAGGTTTTTTTTTTTCAAGGCTTTTTCACATGATTTTTTCCTACGTAGAAGTTTGAAAATTTTTTGTAGGTATGATTTGAATGCAAAAACTGTTTGAAATGGAAAACTAATCATTTACTTTTCCTCCCTTTCTTCAAATTTTTTTTCCTAAAAGAATTTAAGACCAACTCTTCCTTGCCCCTAAGGAAATGTTAACTTTTTTGCAACTATTAATAATTTGAGTGATTTGAAATGCACTGTCAAAGCCTATTATAGCAGAAAAAGAGGGAGGATAGGTAAGAGAGAAGAAGCAGAGTAGAGACACAAGAGGTAGAGTGGGGGTTTCTCCACCAATACAAAGAGATTTTTGAGACAAGACATCTGGTTTCAGAGCTGCCTCAGTCTTCATGCTGGGGAAGTGGCAGGATTCCAGAGAATGTTGAATGTGCCTTCAGGCAGAGGCAGCTAGTTCCCTAAGTCCCTGTATGAGACAGAAGCCAGAGAGAGCTACCCAACTTCAAGGACAAAAAAACATAGACTTGAATATTGAGAATGGGATCATGAGAAATTCCATGGGAAATAAAAGCATGGATATTTGCATCCCATCATCCCCCTCCAACCCGTCTAATTCTACCTACCACATAAACTTCTCTGATTTTGATGCAACCTTGAGGAATATAAGAAGGCATCAGTTGTAATAAGGTTGGAATTTTCTGATAACCTGCTAGAAGGTTGAAATTAAAGGAAATAATGTCTTGTTGACTATATATTCTAATTTGAAGTCTAAGATTCACATTTGCTAAATGTTTAGATTAAAAACCTTTTCTTATATATATTTTTGGTTTTGATATAATGCTAAGATAGGCTTTCCCATTCCGGGATTTTTTTTTAATTGCCCTAGAATTTTTCTAGTATGTTAATGGTTTCATTTTTTTAAATCTTTAATTAATCTCTAGGTCACTTTAGTGTGTTTGTGTGTAGTAGGAATATAATTTTAAAATCATTTCCAAAATTGTTAGCCAATTTAATTATCATCTCAACCATAAATAAAATTCCCAATAGTATACTAGAGATCCTGTGCATGTGAAATCAGAACTTGTTCTTTTTTTCCCTCTTTCTTATAATTTGTGAGTCTAGTTTCTTTTGAAATTTCTTTCAGCTTATTCCTTTCAGTTTATTCCACTGTGCAACCAAAGTGATCTCTCTAAAAGACAAATCTGCTCATGCCATATAGTTGCTGATAGGTATTTGAAGGGCTATGTTGTGTAAGAGGAATCTGCTCTGTTAGGAACAACCAGGACTTCTTGTAGGAAAGTCTGGTGCAAATTTAAACTGTCAAACAGTTAAGGATCCGGTAATATAAAGAAGTGGATCCTGGAGTTCTCTTGCCTGTGAACATATTTCAGATTGGATGAGTACTCTGACAAGAATGCTGTAAGGGAGGCTAGGTGGCTCAGTCTGTTGGGCATTTGACTTTAGCTCGGGTCATGATCTCAGGGTCCTACAATCAAGCCCCACATAGAGCTCCCCACTCAGTGGGAGTCTGCTTGTCTCTCACCCTCTGCTCCTCCTCCTGCTGTATGCTCTCTCTTTTTCGCAAATAAATACATAAAAAAAATTTTTTTTTAATGCTGTGGAAGAGATCCCTTCATAGGTAGAAAGTTGGAACAGGTGATTTCCAGATTCCAGATATGCCAGATTCCATAGAACTGGAGCTCAAAAAGTAACAAATTAAAGATAAAATTAGCTGTTAAGTTATCTTCAGTTGAAACATATCAACTTTTCCATTAAGGGCTATTTGTTTTATCCAGTTCTATTAAGTGCTATTTATAGTAGTGATTTTAAAATAATATAACCAAATTTTCTGAATATCTAATATACTTATTTATAACTGTATTTGTTCCCTTTACTATTGGTATAGTATTTTATTGCAAAACAACATTCTTATGAAATGTCAATCTATATTCTCTATCTCTGTTTCAGTATTTAATTAATTGTGATGACTTAAATATATTAAAATATATTAGCCAGAATATGATCTTAACATAACTCATTAAAGTGATTTCTTTCTTTTAATATGGAGCAATGTCATTGGACCATAGTTTTGGTAAAAAAAAAAAAAAAACAAATGGGGAAAAGTTTATTATGCTTTTTAGCAATATCCATCAGCTCAACACTGATTATCATATGAAATAGGGGCAAGGAGAATATCAGAACTTCACAGTTGAGTGATTTAGTCTCTGAACCACAATCTAGTTTAGAGCAGAGCCGCAGGGTTACTAATACATTAGGACTAAGGTCACAGAAGGGAATCAGGTGCTTTATGCCTTGACTTGATTATTATTAAATGTTTCCCTTCAGGAACATTACATTAATTTTCCATTTCAGAAAGAAAATTACTTTTGCAATAGTTAGAACAGGGCACTAACTAGGTTCCTCCAAAATCTGGATATTTGCCAACTGCCTTGAGATATTCTTGATAGATAATTTCCATCCAGCCTTCTCCATGCATGCACTACGTTCTAATTGTCTAGTAGGTGGGAAACATAATTTCATACTAAATGAATTTCCACAGATGCTATTTGGAATACCTCTGTGATGTAGCCAGTAATTCACAAGGGGGCTATTTTCCTAGATAAATGCTTTAAATATATGTTTAAAGTTCTGCATCTTTACTCAAAAAATGTTTTTAGTAACATTTCTCTATTTTCTATTTTTTAAATGTATAAGATTTAAATATGATAGAGCTTAGCAAGTAGAGGAAGGGCACATGGAAAAATAATAGCTCATACAATCAAATATTTGAGGTTCTACTTACAATTTACTCTCTCAAAACTTCTTATCTCCCGAGGGTAGCATACTTATTTGTATTATGTGCAAATCTACTTAATAAATTTTGTAGATTGTGTAAAGGAAAATTAACACTTGTCAGAACATTTGAGGCTTTGAAAAATTTATTTTATCTGGCATCTATATGAACATTTTTGTGTTTTGATAATATTTGGGACTGCTTCTAAGAATACTATATTCTTTGTACCACTATATGTCATACAAAATTTTAATTTATTCACTTTTTTTCACTAGAGAACATCCCAAATGCTACTCTATTATGAGATTCGAACATAGCACCTTAAGAGGCACCTGGGTGGGTCAGTTGGTTAAGCATCTGACTTCAACTCAGGACACGATCTCCAGGTCCTGGGATGGAGCCGGGCTCCAAGCTCCAGGCTCCAGGCTCAGTGGGGAGTCTGCTTGTCCCTCTCCCTCACCCTTTGCCCCTCCCCCTGTTCTCTCTCTCTCTCTCTCTCTCTCTCTCTCAAACAAAATCTTAAAAAAAGAAAAAAAAGAATATAGCACCTTACAATTGTCTGTACACTACCTAAAATCATGAAATTATATGTTCTTCCTCTCCCAGTATGCTCTATAGGGTGGATAATTCAAACAATATTGGTCATAAGACAGGTTTCAGTTTTCATTCAATCTCTGTTTTTGTTTTTGTTTTTTTTTTATATTAACAAATGCTTTAGCATTAATTTTGCCCAAACCCAACCCAATAAATGAAACTCTTCCTAAGTGTATTTTAATCCTAGTGTATCAATTACCCATGGATTTGTGATAAATCACCTAAAAACTCAGTGGCTTCAAATAACCACTACTTGGGAATTCATTACGATTCTGTAGGTTGACTGGGAATGTTTTCTAGCAGTCTCAGCTAGGATGGCTAAACTTCTCTCTCCATCCTCTAGGAAATAGCACTGGGCTATATACAAGATTTGACTTTTCCACGTGGCAGCTGGATTTACAAGGGTGAAATTGGTGGAAGTGAGGCTTCTTGATGCCCTGGCTTGGCAGTCATTCCAATGTCACTTTTTCTACATTCTCTTGTCTAAAGAAAGTCATCAGGCTGGGCTGCCTGGGTGGCTCATGCAGTTAAGGATCTGTCTTTTCCTTAGGTCATGATCCCAGGGTCCTGGGATGGAACCCCATACCAGGCTCCCTGCTCAGCAGGGAGCCTGCTTTTCCCTCTCTCTCTGCTGCTACCCCTGTGCTCTCTCAGTCTCTCTGTCAAATAAGTAAACAAAATCTTTAAAAAGAAAGAAAGAAAGGAAGGAAGGAAGGAAGAGAGGGAGAAAGAAAGGAAGAAAGAAAAAGGAAGAAAGGAAGGAAGAAAGAAAGTCAGTCATCAGGCCCACTGAAATTCAAGATGAAGAAGTAGACTCTGTCTCTTTCTTGATTGGATGAATGGCAATATCACTCCCTAGGAAAGGAGAAATTTTTGGCCATATTTATTTCACAGTCTACCACCTCTGGGAAGTAAGGAAGTGACCATGGTTGCAATCTGATTAATCACCGTAACTAAGTCAAAATCCCAAGAAACCAGAAAGTATAGAAAACTCATACAACCCAAGTCAACAAAAATTTTTAACTGGCAGAATTTAAACAGACACTTCACAAAAATAAATATATAAATGGCCAGTAGGCACATGTAAAGGTGCTCAACATCATTTTTCATCAGGACATGATTAACACCAAAATAAGATAACACGCTCAACACATTTACACATTCTCCCATTCATTTATTCAAATAACATGTATTATTTTCTCAGTGCCAAACATTGTGATAAGCAATAGTTACATAAAGATAAGTCATGTTTCTTGAAACTCCCAATAGAGATGAAGAAACTGATGCCAAAACAGATTAAGTTTTATAATAGAGAGTGTACAAAATTTGTAAAGGAAAGAGGATGTAGTGACAAGGTTTGAGAGACTGGAGGAGGAGGCAGAGTTATAGATGGTCTTGAAGGAAGAGTGAAAGTTTGCAAAGAATAATGGGAAGAAAAGGTATTCCAATAAAAGAAATAATCCTGTACCAAAATACAAGGGCATGGCAGTGTGTGACAGGTTTGGGAGAATATAAGGAATTTTGGCCTCTAAGGAAAAGAAGTAAGCTTAGTGGTGACTGATAGATGGGTGAGTACCAATGGGTGGAGAGGCTCATGATTAACATTTCCTACTCTGTTTCTTTCTTGGTGGGCCACCACAGAAGACAACACCTCCATTGAGTCTTTAATCTCCCCTTTCTCTCCTTTCTTCTGTAAGGAAAAAAAAAATCCTTCTTCCCTTGAGCTCCAGTAACACTTTGTTGTATACTTACCACTTTTTACCAAATATTTAGATTATTTCTCTTCATGTCTGATCTTTCCTATTTGACTGACAGCCACTATTAATGCAGGACCTCTGTCATTGCTTTTTTCTTCAATATTTGCAGGATTCCTTACTTTTACTGGTCCCAAATAAATGCTTGTTAAATAACATTTTACTGTATCTATTATTTTTTGGTACATGATGTTGCCATGTTGAAACGATCAAATACAAGATAGTTTACTGCAGTTGTCTCACAGGTTTTAGGAAAAAATGAAACTCAAATAGTTAATTTGGTATATTGTAGGCTTTCTTTAAAATCAAGTAATTTTATGTATTTTTAGATGACTATTGGTTTTTAGTACATTTAAATTTTGGAATATTTATCATTTAAAACATAGAGGGCCTTACATGTTAGACTGTGCTCTCGGTATAGCTCTTTGTCATGGAATCACTTGCTAACAGTAATTCATAAAAGATATATTAACTACATTGGCAATGTAAGATATGAACTGTGTTCATATATGAACTAATGATAAACTCAAAACACCTCTAGCAATTCTTGAAGGATGGGCTTGGGGATAATAGGGAATAGTTTATTTTAGCATCTCACAGAGTGGAATGTGAATAGTTTAAAAATATAAATCTGATGTAAATATTATATATATTTTTAGAATGAAAACTATACAAAACAAGGCTTGGCTGATGTATTGAAGATAGAGTGAATAAAACACAGAAAGGTAAGAAAACGAAGTTATAAAACTTAGTGTATACTGGACCTATATTTATCAAATGAAAGCTATCTGAATAATTTCAAGAAAGAAAAAAATTTTAAATCACAAAATTAACAAAGTTCATTGAGCATCTATTATATAGGATACATGAGGGCTTTCATCATTTACTATATTCGGAAGAATGTTTTCACTTTCTACTTTATATGTCTTGAAGGAGACTTAGTTTCTACCCAGAATGAAAGGACACTTAAATAATTTATCCCTAGATGCCAGGATTTATCCTCCAACTACTGTCAATCCCTCATCAATCAGGCCAGTCCCTAACTAAACAGATGGGGTTTTCAACAAGCTCTGACGGCCAGTAGGCATTGTTGAGCCAAGAATGAAAATTAATTCTATAGACAATGACCTTCTCCTGAAAATGCTTACATAGTCAAGGTTTGTATTCAATCACTCAAGGAAGATATATTCTACTTGATTTAAGAGAGGCCTTTCCTCTTACTACTATATTGCTTGCTATTGAACAGGAACTCATAAGAAAGGTACTTGTCAGAAAACAGGGTTCTCTGCCTCTTTCCAAATGATGAGGTTCAGGTCACGTAAAATAGGGTTTCCCCATTTCTGAAGGAGGGTAATGCTCTCCTCCTTTCCAGCTGCAAAATAGTGTTCGGGGTATCAAGAACCATGTAATTTGTGGTGTATTTTGAGTGTCACAGGCTCAAATACCTATACAATTTAAGTATCTACTCCATTACAGATAACTTATTAACTTTATTTCAGTGGATCCTAGAACAATAATGAGAAAATACCATTATTCCCATTTTATAAACAAAGAGACTGAGAGTCAACGATGTTAAGGAGTTTGCCAAGATAAGATTTCAAGTAAGTGCTAGAAAGAAGATTTAGAACTGTTACTCTGACTTCAAGTTCAGAGCTCTCTTAAGTCCCCATCCCACCCTCTCAGAAAAATGCTATTGGCACTGTATTCTCTCCAGATTGTTCAGTATAACAATCTATAAATTCTATAAACCTCAACCTAGTCTTCTCCTCTTTACCTCCAAAAAGAAGACCTCATAGCCGTATCACCTCCACTAAAATTTGTCATTGCCTCAAAAAGACACTGGTCTATTTAAAAAAAACAAAAAAACAAAAAAAAACCTTCATATTTTTTACCTATGATTATAAAAATCCTTATCTAAAACATTTAAAGTCAGCCATTAAACCATGCACTGCCTTTGAAATAGATTTTTAATGAAATAAAAGCTAAATGGTATTAATACAGCCTTCAAAAAAAGTTTCTAACTTTAGCTGAATTTAACAACAAAGTTGGGATTTTTTCTCAACCTACAAAATGTAATTAATTCACCACCTGGCTCAGTGCCTCAAAAGGCTTAAATATAAAACATGAAAATTGCTTTCAGGTAAGGGACAGTGAGATGAGATCGCATGAGAACTTAGTAAGACTCACAAGATCAAAGCAGTACCTTGGCAGCAGGTCAGGGCATCTGTTCAAGCACAGCTCCTCTCAGGGTTCAAGCAATTGGCACTTACGTGGAACTATAAATAAGCAGGCTCCATCAAGAAAGTGTCCCCAGTTTCTGCTTTGTAGAAACCTCTGAGGAGAGGTGTATTTATCCCCTGGATTTTTGTGCTTCTTGGCTGACAAAAGGTTTTTGGAACCAAGTATCAAATTAGCATAAAGGGAAAGACATCACTAATTATCAACAACAAAAAAAAGTGAAAAACAAAATAACTGCAGCAGATAGATATAAGATTCATACAGCGTACTCCATAATTCCAAATTTCTTTTTAGCTTCTGCAGGGAATTCAAATCATATTCATATTTGTCTCCCTCCTTCCTAGTGCACATCTTGGCATTTAGTGGACTTTCCAAAAGATATTTGATGTCAGAATAATTATGCTGTTGAGTGAGGGACATTCACATAAAATATGCATATCAGGGAGCCAATGTAATAGGGTCAGTGACTCCAGAGTCACTGGAGTCAGACTGTCTGGGGTCAAATACTCGTTGCATCACATACTAGTTTTATGATCTCACTCATTTAAAAAAAGGTAAGAAGTGGAATAAATCCATTAAATAAAACATGGTGCATAGTAAACTCAGCACAGTGCCCAGCAGATAGTAAGTACCCAATATGCTTTAGCCTTTATTGTTACTGTTATTTGTCTGGCACCCCGTATTTACCAACTTTAACCATCATATCTGTGTGACTCACAGAGAGAAACACAGGGTGAAAGACGGTTCTATCAGGTGAACACCAACTGGGTAAGTGGCTGCACAAAAGAGTAAAGATTAATGACCAGAGGAAGATCATAGGAACAGTACTTCGAGGCTCTATATTTGGCTTCTGCTAATCAATATTTTTATCAATGACTTGGTTGGAGATTTATCACCTTTAAAGACTACCTGACATATCTGGTATAAAATGGCATCTGACATTCCCTGATTCAGCCTTTCTCAGCTTCTCCCCAAAATATCTGTGAAAAAGAACAAATTATCAATATATCAAAAACTAAAAACTGATGGTCCATGGATTGTGGGAATCCAAGAGTCATGGGCACTATCAATATGGCTCAGGAAGCACCTAAATTGATTTATCACCATCGATACTGGCCTGAAATATATTCATTTTATCCAAATATATTTATTGATTGCCTATAATGTGTTCAATACTGTTCTAGAAACTGGGATCTATCAGTAAACAAAGCAGATTCCTGTATTCATGGAGCATGGGGATAGACAGTAATGACAATTAATATAAAATAAAATATGGTGTATTAGATGGTTTAAAGTGCTATGAAACAAAATGGGGGTGGGGAACATCAGCAGAGGATGAGGGCTACAGTATTAAGCAGGGTGGTCAGGAAAGCCTTGTTGGGAAGGTAAAATAGGAGCCAACACTGAAGGAAGGCTTGACAGAAGTAAGGGGTTGGCTATGGGGACATCAGAAAGAGGAGAGAAGAGCTGGAGGAAAGACTCTGAGGTGGAAAGAAAGAAAACAATGGGGCACCTGGATGGCTCAGTCGGTTGTCTACCTTCAGCTCAGGTAATGATCCCAGAGTCCTGGGATCGAGCCCATGTAGAGCCCTGAATAAGGCTCCCTACTCAACAGCAAGTATGCTTCTCCCTCTCACAGCCTCTACCCCCTGCTCACACTCTGTTTCTGTCTCTCACTCTCTCTTTAAAATAAATAAATAAAATCTTAAAAAAATAAAGAAGATGGAAACAAGGTAAATCATTTCTTTCCATGCTTGTCCCTAAGTGAATAAAACATAATGATCCAGAGGAGTTTGTTTTAGAAAAAGAATAATAGACATATTGAAGAACAGAGTCAGAACCACAACTCAAGAAGTCCAAACTGAATAAAACGAAGTTTAATGGAAATAAGTGGGGATAAATTATAAAGTATTACAATCAAGTTTTAAAAAGAAGTACCTAATTATATTATAGAAAAAATCTAGTTTAACAGCAGGATGTATCAAAGACACTTAGGAATTTTTAGTTGTTGGCTGTTTTTTTTTTTAACCCAATTTGAGTCAAAACCGGAAGTGGCTGCCAAAATAGCTCTGGTATTAAAATGCATTATTACTATGTAATATCCAAAACTGGGAAATTGATATTTTGGCCCACTCTACATGGTTGGTCAAATCCTGGAGTATAGTGATCAGTTCTGTGTTCCACACTTAAAAGTACACTCAGAGGAAAACAAATATTATGCTAAGAATACTAATAGCAGGGGCACCTGGGTGGCTCCAATGGTTAAGCATTTGACTTTAGCTCAGGTCATGATGTTGGTTGAGCCCCACTCAACGGGGAGTCTGCTTGTCCCTTACCCTCTGCTCATGCTTTCTCCCTCTGTCTCCAATAAATAAATAAAATCTTTGAAAAAAAAAAAGACTAATAGCATGACATCTATGAAACTGACACTGAAAAGATAGAAAAAAAAAAGGCAAAGGATCACGATAAGAACATATTTAAATATTGTAAATAAGGTACATGTATGAAGCACTTTCATACACTTTTTCTTGTTAAATCTTCACAGTATCCAGAAGTAATTATTATTATTAATTTTATTGCCACCTCCTTTTTTAAGCCAAAGATTAAGACTCAAAGAGCCTGAAGAAAGCCAGGTTTGACTTGGGCCCTTGAGCATGAACATGCATGCTCCACTAATCATGGCTCCAATCCAAGGACATTCACCAACCTCTCAGGGAGAGCCATGCTCCCCCCCTCTCCAAGTCTATCCTCAACACTAGTCTACCAGCTACTTGGATGACTGAGGCCCAGGGTTCCAGGTGCCGAATGACCATCAATTATAGGCAGTCTTATTTCTTTTTTTTTTTTTTGAGCATTGGAGAAAATTTTTTTTTTTTTTTAACACATAATATATTATTTGTTTCAGGGGTATAGGTCTGGGAATCATTAGTCTTACACATTCACAGCTCTCACCATAGCACATACCCTCCCCAATGTCCATCACCCAACCACCCTATCCCTCCTACCCACCCCCCTACCCCATCCTTCCCAGCAACCCTCAGTTTGTTTCCTGAGATTAAAAATTTCTTACGGTTAGTCTCCCTCCCGCGTCCCATTTTGTTACATTTTTCTCTCCCTTCCCCCCATGACCGCCCTGCCCTGTCTCTCAAATTCCTCATATCAGAGAGATCATATGATAATTGTCTTTCTCTGGTTGACTTATTTTGCTTAGCATAATACTTTCTAGTTCTAGCCACATTGTTGCAAATGGCAAGATTTTGTTGTGGGTTTTTTTGTTTTGTTTTGTTTTGTTTGTTTGTTTGTTTTGATAAGCCAGTCTTACTTCTCTTTTTTTATCTTATTTTAGTCCTCATTACCCTTAGGTCCCAGCAAATTTCTCTCTTCTTTCCACCTTGAAAATTATGAATATCTCTTAAGTACCCACCATGTGAAGAAAAGAGAAAGGTGGTGGAAGGGAGATGTAAAGAGATAAAGATGAATAAAAGACCATATCCAGTAAGTTGGAAATACATATACATCTTAACTCAGTCAATCCCTTTGTAGGTAGATTCTCTAGAAAAACTTGCATTGGTGTATAAGAAGACAGGTAGAAGGTTATTTCTACAATACAAGTAACATTGTTTGTAATATTGAAAAACTGAATAGAAACTACAGGTGCATCAATAGAAACATGGGTGGGGCTCCTGAGTGGCTCGGTGGATTGAGCATCCAGCTCTTGGTGTCAGATCTGGTCATGATCTCATGGGTTGTGGGATTGAGCCTTTTGGGCTTCATGCTCAGTGAGGAGTCTGCTTGAAGATTCTGCCCCTCTGCCCTACTCCCAGTCATGGGTGCTCACTCTTATTCTCTCTCAAATAAGTAAATAAATGTTTAAAAAAATAGAAACATGGGTACGCAAAAGGGTAAAATAAATTAACCAGAGCTTCCAGAGATATAGAGGTTACAAAAAGAAAGTTGAGGTGGAAAAAAGTTGCAGAATGATATATACAACATGATGACACTTATAAACATTTTTAAAACACCAGAAGAAGTTTCAGATATACATATGTATTTCTCTGCTTGCCTCCATTCTTTCAAGAGTTGTCTTACTCCCGGTCACTTCATTTTCCCCTCTGTTCAGATGTATCTATCCACTTGTTTCTGGGAACTTGATGAAGTCCCCAACAGAGATAAGTCCTGGGAAGGAGGTAAGCAGGAAAGGTCAGCTGGATCTTGAGCTTTATTTTCCTCATGCTCCTTACCTATGTATCTTTGCTTGAAATGCCTGTCCTTATTGCCTGATATAAAATTCCTACCCATTCTTCAAGATCTAATTTAAACCAATTTCCTCTGAAATACTTTCTTAATCACCCCTAATTAGAATTTAATTCTCCTCCCTCCTGCTTCCTTAGCACCTTTTTCAACCACATTAGAGAAACTGTTTATGTATGTCTGTCTCCCTACTACACTAATTGCCTCTAGAGACCATGGATTTTATTTTCCACACCTCTGAATTCCTCCTCAGCACCTAACACAGGTTGCAGACCATGAGAAGTGCTCAAAATTGTTTGTTTAATCATGGTACTGTGCTATATCAAGACTTCTTGATCTCTTAAACACCATTTTGCTTGGAACCAATGCTTTTTTCTCCATTCATTTTTTGTGATCTTAACTAAACCTAACTACATTCTGGATCAATTGGTTGTCCCCTTCTCCACCATTTTATCCTCTGCATGTGGTGTGTGCATCTTGTGTGTATGTGTGTGTTTCTACTTTCACACTGACTTTACTTATTTTTAATTTGGGGAGCTATAAGCTAGTAGTCTACATGATTGAATTGTGCCTAATTTTTTCAGAGTTATTTCAATGCTAATCTTTTTATATCCACGCATATACAATCTTAACAGATAATTTCAGCAAGAAGTGATGAACAAGCTGTTTTTAAATGGATCTTCCCAATTAATTGCAATACTAGAAAGTTAATGGAGTTGGAAGAGGAATTACTGGAGGCTCTGGGTGTTTTATGAAAGTCATTCCAAATTACCAGATAATGAGGAGCTTTCTTTGATAGCTAATTTATAACTGAATGCAGCTGACTAGTAGCCAGTCCAAAAAGCAACTCCACTTGTGTTGTAAAATTCTGATTTTTTAAAAAAGGTAAGTTTCTTGGGACAAGAACAGCCAGTTCACATTATATATTTCTCTCTCTTGCTTTGCATCTCTCTAGGTTTACTTCTGTCCTTACTGAAGCACATCCTTTAGTAGTTCTTTCAGAAAAATTTATGGGTGCAAAGTGATATAATCTTTTTCTAAAAGAGTCCTATTTTGCTTTCAATTTGGAATGATGCTTTAGCTCCAGTACTTTTAAAATATCACTCTCGGGATGCCTGGGTGGCTCAGTTGGTTGAGGGGCTGCCTTCGGCTCAGGTCATGATCCCAGCATCCTGGGATTGAGTTCCACATCAGGCTCCTTGCTCGGCAGGGAGCCTGCTTCTCCCTCTGCCTCTGCCTGCCTCTCTGTCTGCCTGTGCTCGCTCTCTCTCTCTAACTAATAAAAAAAAAATTTAAAATATCACTCTCCTTTGTCTTCTGGCATATATTACTGACGGAAGTCTAATGTCAGTTTAATTATTGTTCCTTTGGCAATAATCTTTTTTTCTTTTCATTTAGATTTCAACATTATCTATTTATAAATGTCATTTTCCCTTTTACTATGCTACTTCTAGGTATAAGTGATTTTTGTTTATCCTACGGATTGCACAAGTATACTTTTAATCTAAGTGTAACAGATCTCAAGTCCATTTGCTCAATGTGCAGCTAAGCTGATCACTGAAACATCAGGTATATACCAAGGAAAGTGTTTGAGAGGGAGCCAAAGGAGGAGATGGAAGAACAAGCCTCAAATCCACCTCCCTAAGAGGGGAAAGAACAAGTTTTTTATAAACATGAGGGTTGAGATCATATACATACTGATGAAAAGGGTGGATAAACTTGTGACCGTTCATGAGGAAAGAGGGAGCATGAATACTGAGCAAGCATATATGTACCATATACCCCATATTCATTTTGAGACAGAGGCTCAACATCAGAATGAGACCAAATTCAGTCCCTGATGTCAGTGAGATTATCTTAGGACAAGGAGAAGGGGCTATGAGCATGCTCCAAGAGCTTTTATAAACTGGATGAAGATTTGGGCTCATTATCTTGGGTTAAGAAATTGCTTGTTCATAGGATGGAATATTATCAGTTGACCTTGAGTCCAGACGTCTGCAGTGACAACTAGTGAGTTTGTTAGTGGGGTCTGAAAAGACACAATAGCTGATTAGGGATAAACAGTTCTCTGAAAAATAAACTTTAAACTTTTTGCTGGTTTTAACCTTGTTAACCCTATAGAGCATCAATTCATAAGAGCTCAATTGTTTCCATCCAACTCGTAATTTCAGCTCAAATCATGATCTCAGGGTCGTGAGATGGAGCCCTGCATCAGGCTCCATCCTTCACAGGGAATCTACTTGAGATTCTCTCTCTCCCTCACCCTCTGCCCCTCCCCACTGATCTTGCACACGAGATCCCCTTAAAAGGGGGAGACAAGGGAACTGACTTCAAGCTGTATCTCTGTTACAAAAACACTGTTTTTACTTAGATTATATGTTTTAGTTGATAGAATTTTAAGAAGGCTGGTGAAATATGGCTGCAAGATAGAGCATGTATTATAAAAAGAGTCAGTAATTGGCTGATAACAGAATAAACTGGTAACTCATAGCAACAGTCACCACTCTCAAATAGCACTTTTGAATATAATTAAAAATATAGCCACCGCCTTTTTAATATTATTTCTCCAAAGTACTTACATGGATTTATTTGTATAAGAGAGATGAAAAAGTGGAAAAGGTGTTAATGGAGAATTGAGAAACAGAATCAACAAAAACTCCGGTAAAATATAAAAACCTCCCCCTTTTGACTTTCAGTATCACTTCAAGTGCATCACATAGCTTCTCTGCCTGCAAAGTAAAAATGTTAATATTTGCTATATCTTCTACTGATAAACATTCTTTGAACAATGAGGATTAAGACTCGATGTAAACACAGCAGACTGCTATTTTTACTAACATTTTTCAAAGCCTTCTAAAATTTTTAATCCACTAAAAATAATTACTTAATTACATGAAAAGGCACGAACACCTGACTAGATTAAGATTTCACACCCCATGGGGGAATGCGCCTAATGTTGTCCCATGAATTTACAGAGGGAATAAAATTGGGCGTATAAACTTGGAGCCTGAGGTCAGGTTTACTCCAGTCTAAAGCTTTTTTCCAACTGTAAGGAAAATTTTAGCTTTGTCTCATAAACACACTGCTCTTACACAACTGAGTGACTCAAAGTGCTATTTCTCTCATTAATTATATGAGCTACAAGAATCAAATGAATTCAGGGGAGGCTATGAGCCACTATAAAAGGCCAGTGTCCATGTTTAAATAAAATAGTTGAACACTGTCAAAGAAAAGATTGTGTTGTGAACAGTGCTAACATTTAAAAAAGAACCATGCCTACTTACTTATCACTTGTGTCTGTGTGTGTTAGGAGGGAGGAAGGGTGAGTGGAGAGTGATCCACAAGGCCAGCAATATGCCATCATTGTCTTACTTCAGGAGTGAGTAGTACCATCCCATAATTTAGTTCATATGGATCTTGACCACCTTTCTCCTCCATAGAATATCATGTTGGTCCATAGTACTGATGGTATTATGCTGACTGGACCTACTGAGTGAGAAGTACCAACCACTCTAGACTTATGGTGAGACATTTGCATGTCAGAGGATGGGAAATAAATCTAAAAGTCAGAGGCCTTCTACTTGAGTAAAATTTCGAGGGTCTAAGGTATTGGCATGTTGGGATGTACCTCTTTAGGTGAAGGAGAAGTTGTTGCATCCCCTGAGCCCTCCTATACGTTAGAAAGAAGCACAGTGCCTCATGGGCCTCGGATTTTGAAGGCAACGTATTCCCAATTTGGGTGTGTTACTCCAGCCCATGTATTAAGTGACCTGAAAACCTGCAAGTTTTGAGTGAAGCCAAGAAGAAGAGAAGGCTCTGCAACAGGTCTATCTGCTGTGCAAGCTGGCCTCCCACTTAGCCCATATGATGGAGCAGATTCAATAATGCTTGAAATGTCAGTGGCAGACAGAGATACCATTTAGGGACTTTGGCAAGCTTGTGGGGGTGAATTGCAGCACAAGCCTTTAGGATTTGGGAGCCTTGCCATTATCTGCAGATAACTACCCTCCTTTTGAAAAACAGCTCTTGACCTGCTTTTGGGCCTTAGTAGAAACAAAAGCTTGACCACAGGCCACCAAGTTACTATGCTATCTAAGCTGCCTTTCATGAACTAGGTGCTGTCTAGCCCACCAAGATCTAAAGTTGGATGTGTACTGCAAAACTTCATCATCAAATGTAAGTGGTATATACATGATCAGGCTCAAGAAGCCCCTGAAAGTACAAGTAACTTATGTGGAAAAGTGGTCCAAATACTCATAGTTCCCATCGCTGCTATTGGCTTCTCTCTCCCAGCCTGCTTCTCTGGCCTCATGAGAAGTTCCCTATAATGCATTGACAGAGGAAGAGAAGACACAGGCCTGGTTTATAAGTGGTTCTGCATGATATTCAGACATGATCCAAAAGTAGACAGCTACAGTACTACAGCCCTTCTCTGGGACATCCCTGAAGAACAGTGGTGAAGGGAAATCCTCCCAGTGGGCAGAACTTTGGGCAGTGCACCTGCATGTCCAGTTTGGAAGGAAAAATAGCCAGATGTGCAACCATATACCAACTTATGGGCTGTAGCCAAAGGTTTCACTGAATAGTGAGGAACTTAGAAGGAACATGATTGGAAAATTGATGACAAAGAAATCTGGGGTAGAAGTATATGGATAGACTTCTCTGAATGGGCAAAAAATGTGAAGATATTAGTGCCCCTTTGAATGCTCACCAAAGGCAACCTCAGCAGAGGAGGATTCTAATAATTAAGTGAACAGGATGTCCTGTTCTGTTGATACGCATGCAATTACATCGGACTGCTTTCATCATGGAAGGGACAGAGTTTTGTTCTTTCCAGAATAGATATTTATTCTGGATATAGATTAGCTTTCCATACACACAAAACTTCTGCCAAAATTATCATCTGTGGACTTATAGCATGTCTTATCTACTGTTATAGTGTTTCACAGAGCATTACTCTGGTTAGGAAACTCACTTAGCAAAAGAAATGGAGCAAAGGGCCCGAGCTTTATGGAATTAACTGGTCTTAGCATGTTTCCCACCATCTTGAAACAGCTAGCTTGATAAAATACTACAAGGACCTTTTGAAGACACAGTTATAGCACCAGCTGTGTGACAATACCTTACAGGGCTGGTACGAATAATCTCCAGAAGGCTGTGTATGCTCTGAAACAGAATCTAATAAAAGAGGCTGTTTCTCTGATTCACATATCTAGTCATAGCTGATTGGTTTTGTTTCTCTGGGGAACCCTGACTAATTCACCAGTCTACTTGCTCTTCTCTAAATCACTGCCACACATTTCCCCAACACTGCTAATATCTATCTTTCAAAAGTCTTCATAATCGCCAATTATTATGGACCAAATTATGTTCCCCCAGAACTGGTATTTTGAAGGCCTACCTCCAAAGTGACTGTATTTGCAGATAGGGCCTTTAATTTAAAGAGGTAATTATGGCTAAACGAGGTCATTAAGAGTGTGGTCCTAATATAGAAGAAAGAGACAACAGAAAGAAAGCCTAAAGAAAAGGCCATGTGGCAACACAGTGAGAAAGCTGCCAGCCGCAAACCAAGGAATGAGGCCTCAGGAGAAACCAATCCTGCCAGCACTTTGATGTTGGACTTCCAACCTCCAGAACTGTGAGAAATAAATTTCTGTAGTTTAAGTCACCTGGCCTGTGGTGTTCTGTTATGGCAGCTCTAGCACAGTAATATACCACCTCTGCCATGAAGTCTTTCTGAATGGGCTCTCCCCTCTGTGGAGCCCTTTAAAGCAGTTTCTTCTGCATTGCCCTTATGGTACTTCTTTTTTTTTTTAACTTTTTATCTTGAAATAATTTTAGTCTTACAGAAAGTTGCAGAAATAGTACAGACAGTTCTCACATATCCTTCACTCAGCTTTCCCTGCTGTTAACACCTTATATAAGCAAGAAAGTAATGTTGGTACAATACTATTAATTAAACAACAGACCTCATTCAAATTCACCAATTTTTCTCAAGTGTGCGTGTGTATGTGTGTGTGTGTGTGTGTGTGTGTTTTCCAGGGTAATACAAAGTTCCACATGGTGTTTAGTTGCCATGTTTTCTTAAACTCTTCCAATCTATAACATTTCCTCAATCTTCTCTTGTTTTTCAAGAGATCTCCCATATAAGTGATATCATACAGTATTTGTCTTTCTCTGTCTAATTTATCTCACTTACCATAATGCCCTCAAGACCATTTTTATATCTTGTTTTTGTGTGTATGACTTGGGTATTCATGTGTGGTTTCCTCTTCCTAGCAGGTTTTTGTCCTTTTGTGCCTCAATGCTCTCTATATTAGGAATATTAGCCCTTTATTTATGGCACATCTAAATATTTTCTCCTGTTTGTCAATTGTCTTGGGCTTTTGCTTATTGCATTTTTTGCCATGCCAGGGAGTGTTCTATGTGGTCAAGCTTATCATTCTTTTCTTTTATTGTGAGTCAGTTAGAAAGCCTTTCCCTACTTTGTGGGAAAAGGGAATTCATCTGTCTCATCATTTCTCTAATACTGTGTTCTGTCATAAAGTTATTTAGTTTAATCTCCACTATCACCACCAATAACATTTTCTTTCTTCACTAAACTTCAAGATCTCTGAAGAAAACCTACTCCGTATTTTATGATCCCTCAAATAATGAACCCATCACCTTCTTTATCTTCAATAAAATCTTCAATAAAATAAAAATTAAGAAAGCATATTAAATTGAAATGAATTTACATGAAAACATTAGCTATGTTCTAACAAATGCCATATTTCAAAAGTTAGGGGAGGTTTAAACAGATCAGTTATCAGTTTCCTCCAAAATTAAGTAGATTGGTTTACAAAATAATGACTCTGGAAGGAAATGTAAAGTCAATCTTACTTAGCCCCTTAATTTGCAGATAAGGAACTAATACCCATGTAAGATAAGTGACTTCCCAATATCTTATGGCCAAAGATAGAAGTATTAGCCCATTGGTATATGAAGTCCAATCAAATTCGTGATCTACTAAACTTTCCAACCTATCATCCCAAACTTTCTCAACTTTTCTTATAATTAAGTAAAACTGGTTTTCAAAACAATCTACACCCTAATATAATCCAGACAGAACAGTTGATAAGAAATAAAAGATTTTTCTAAGAGGTTAAAAAGCTGCCAGAATTTCAAATGCCTGGCTGTGGTTAGATTACACTGTGAGTGAAGAAAACGCCATGGATTTTGAGTCCAAAAAAGATTTTCTTCCAAATACACTCTTACTAGAAAGTCAGCTACGTCATGTGTGAAAGACAGGATTTCCTGCTAATAAATAAGGAACCAACTGCTCAAACACATCTCAAGAAATATGTCCTGCAGAGGTTTCAAACTGGTGGACAGCATGCCAAAAACAGCTAATAGACCTGTTTTCTTTGAAGTGCTATTTTCCAATATTGCACAACATTATTTTTACATCAAGAAATTACTTATAAAAATATCCATTTTTACTGGATCCTGAAAAATTAAAAGACCTGCCGGCTCTGAGCTTACATTTACATGGGATATTAACTGGCTGGAATTGAGAAGTGTTTGATTCTTTTGGACAGGTTTCAGCTTACCACCATCTTTGCTACTTCCTAACCTAACCCACTTCATTCATTGATGTCCCACCTAGACTTTATAGGCCGTTGGGTTTGTAACCACTGATATGGACTTTAGTTGGATGCTAGTATGGACTAACACTAGTAAAACAGTAGTTATCATTTCTTGATTGTTTTAGGTGCTCAGAATTTTTAAGTACTTATATACATCATTTAATTCTCACAAATGATCTGTGAGGGAGGTAAGGCCCTCCCATTTTACAAAAGAGAAAACTGAGGCTCCACAAAGTTAACTTGATTAGTACACGGCTACAAAGTGACTGCTACTTTGAGCAGAGATTCAAAGTACGTGAAGACAACAGATGGTGAAAACAGATGGTGACAATATAGAGGAGATCTGAGAAGTTTGTGCATGGAAAGGGTCATAGAAAAACATAGAAGAAAAGGGTAAGTAGAAAACTTACAGAAGAGTAAAATAGTAAGCAAAAAAGCATAGAAGAATAGGAAAGTTCTAAGAACACTCAGCAACAAAAGCAAAAGCTCTAGCAGTAAGATATTCAGATACAGAGCAGGAAGGTGAGACTAGAAAGGATGCTTGAGGATGCAACAAGATCCAAGGAATGATGGAATGGCAAGTCGTAGAGAATGGGACCACAGGCACCCTTAGCCCACACATTGGTTCCTTCACAATATATTAACCATCCATGACCTGCTCAGCAAATTTGTTTCTAACTTCATCCACAGCAATTTTGGACTCTCTGAAATACTTTGGAATGCAGGTGAATGTCAGTTGTCCTGTTCAGCTATCCTAGCTGCCCTAGCAAAATCTACTCTGTACCATCTAGTAGAGATACTGACTATCTTGGTGCTAAGCCATGCTTTTCAGTCATTTCCTCGAACCTCTTCTCGTCCTGTTTCTGACCCTCACAATTCCAGTTTACAGCTACCTTTCTTTGTCATTCTTACTCTTCCTTGTACTCTTTGGTATGCTATTGAGTGTTTTCAGAAAGAAAAAGGGAAAGTAGGGGAGGAACGAGTAAGGAAAGGAAGGAGAAGAGAAGGAGAGAAAGGAGGGGAAAAAAAGAAATAAAATTCCTGTTTTGTAGCATTTGCAGATTCCCGTGGTGTACATATTGAATTATGGCCAATTTCAAGCTATGTATGCAATGTCACTGAAAACTATCTTGAGAAGAGATGTAAAGCAAATCACTATTTTACAATATTTGCATCATACCATACACATAAAATAGATCTATCAAGCATATAGGCAATAGTAAAATGTAGTGAAATAAATAGGAAGTGATCAGTCTGGAGCAATTATTACTTCGTTTTTAATACAGTATATTGTAAGTTGATATCATTTAATATTTCATAATGGCTCTGTTAACAACCAACGAACAAAATACCTGAAAATGTAAAAACTGGCTCACCACGAGCCAGCTCTGGCACACACCACTGTTTGTATTTCAAACTTCTAGAGGACATGAGACACTACAATGGGCGAGATATCCTCTTCCTCTAATTTTTATGATTCAATTTTTGGCTCTGAGACCTTCTAAATAAAAACACACTCTACTTTCCTCTCTACTTTCAGTTTTCTACTACAACATCCTTCATTTCCGTAACCGGGTGTGTAGGTTTTCCACACACAAAGCAATTCTGTGACACCAGCTCTATGTCCTACAGCTTAACTCAGTTCTGACTCTATCTACCTGGAGATGGTACCAGATCCCAGGGGTTAAAGGGCCGGTCCCACAAAACTGCTCCACCCCTTCCGATGGCACTCGAAAGTCCAGACTTGATACTTGTGCTTCTGACCAACGGACTAGCTATCAGAGGCTCCCTCAACACCCTCCCCCTGCCCTCCTTCAGGTTCTATCAAAATTTCCTAGAGCAGCCCACAGAACTCAGGAAAACAATTTATTTACTAGATCACCAGTAGATCATGAAAGGCTTTAACTCAGGAACAGCCCAGTAACAGACGCACAGGGCAAAGTGAGGGAGTAGTGTGGAGCTTCCATGCTCTCTCCAGGGGTGCAGCCCTCCTAGTACCATCACCTGTTCACCATCCCAGAAGTTCTCTGAACCCTGTCCTTTTGGGATTTTATGGAGGCTTCATTATGTAGGCATAACTCATTAAATCATTGGCTATTGGTGATTAATTCAACTTCCAGCCCTTTGCCCTCCGCAGAGGTCAAAGAGTGGGAGTAAAATCTCCAGCCCTCTAATCACATGATTGGTTCCCCTAGCAACCAGTTCCCATCCTTAGAAGCTTTACAAAAGTCACCTCATTAACATAAGCTCAGGTGTGGATGAAAGTCAGCTGTTCAGAATAACAATTCTTTGACCTTCTTGCTCTGGAGCTGTTTCTGAAATGGAGGACAAAAGACCAAATAATGTTAACAAAGATGCCCTTGTTGCTCTTACTGGTAGGAGATTCCAAGAGTTTTGGGAATTCTTTGCCAGAAACTGAGACAAAGACCAAAATATGTATTTCTTACTATGAATCACAATATTTCAGACTGCCGTAAAGAAGAATTTTAATTTGCCTTTTCTGGGTACCACCTCTCCATAGGCTGTGTCACACAGTTCTGAGATCTTTCCAAGTATTGAGAGGGAGCCACCAGTTAAGCAGTTATGAGTGCAAATAGATACCACTGAGAAGTCCATTGTCCTGGTCCACATGATACCTGGATCCAATGCCTCTCTACTACAAGCCATTTTTGGAAAGCTAAGGGCCAAATGTGTTTTTAGTGACTTACCCAAGGTCACACCACTACTCAGGAACAGAATCTAGGCAGTGATCCAGGTCTTCTATCTCTAAATCTTAACAATGCACAAGGAGCTTTTTATGATCTGACTCCTGCCCACCTAGTACTTTCTATGGTGTTTTCTAACTCCCAAGCTAGCTGTCTTTTTCTCCTCCAGCATACCTGTCTTCATGTTTTTGGGCTTTTGTCTCTGCTGTTCTGACCACTTGAAGTCCTCTTCTTCCTCAGCTCCTTCTCATTCCAAACAAGAGTGGATAAATTCCAACTCAGTATCCAAGACTTTACTAAGGTGTCTGCTCATTTGGATTCCAGGGCATGCCTCTCTTATAGTCCTTATCACATTTTACTCTCATTTTCTGTTTGAATTTCTCTCACCCATTAAACCGTGAGCTTCTTGAGAGGCAGGTTCGGTGTTTTGTTCATTATTAGCACAATGCCTAGCATGCAACATATTCTCAGTAAGTGGCTGTTTATAGTTAAGAGACTGTAAAAATGGATGTCTCATCTCATAACTTTTAAAAAGGGTTATTCGTTGTACAAATAACCTATTGACTACAAATTAAACCAACAATCTAGTCAAAGAAGATATCAGCTGGAGTTGCAGCAAGTCACCTTTTACTGAAGTAAAACCCTAAGAAGTCCCCTGGGCAGATCATCTAAGAACTATCAGCCACACTGCAGGGAGGAAGGACAATCTCTGTATCCTCCTTCCCAGCAGCTGTCACAGTGAATACACCTTTCCTTGAGTTTTAATCAGAGCTACTGTTCTCTTTGCCCCACTGACAAAAATATAAAAGTAGCAGCTACACACCAAAGAAGATTCTCTACTTTGATCACTGAGGAAACCACATTCTGATGATTCTCAAGACAGTTAATTACAAAGAAGAACAAACCCAAGCCAGGACACTTGACTGAAGCAAGTCAAAAAGGCTAAGTGTGGACAAAGGTCAGTGGACGAAAATCCACAGTAGGTATAGATTATTTAAATGTATAATGCTTTACATGGCGCCCAGTAGGATCATTGGTTCTTGCTAGAGACTTGAATTAACACAAAAGAAATTAACATGATCTATTTCCAATCTGTGATCATTGCCAAATTAGTACAAAAATAGTGGAAAACCTGGGGCACCTAGGTGGCTCAGTCGTTAAGCATCTGCCTTTGGCTCAGGTCATGACCTGGGGTCCTGGAATCAAGCCCTGCATGGGGCTCCTTGCTCGGCGGGAAGCTTGTGCTTGTGTTCCTTCTCTCACTGCGTCTATCTCTGTCAAATAAATAAATAAAATCTTAAAAAAATTAAAATTAAATCTAAAAATAGTGGAAAACTTTCATAGGATATAAATCAAGAAAGATGGAAAGCATTTCTAACTTTTTAATATGAGCAAAGTCAAGGGGCCACAATATTCAGCGCAAGCCCCTTAGTTTTCCTAGATTCACAAAAAATTGCTTGTAGAAAAGAACCTTTCTTCTTTCCTGCCACAAAAAACTTATTTGTAGTCTTTCCTTTAAGCCTTAATCCCTTTGCCTTTTGCTATAGGCTGAATTGCTTTACCCCAAAATTCATATACTGAAATCCTAGCCCCCAGTACCTCAGAATGTGACCTTATTTGAAGATAGGTAATCAGATTAAACTGAGGTCATTAAAGGGGTCTTGATCCAATATGATTTGTCTTTATGAAAAGGGGAAGTTTGGAGACACACACACTGAGAGACTGTCTCGTGAAGATAGAGGGTAAAGATGGCCACCTACAAGCCAATGAGAGAGGCTGCAACGGATCCTTGTGTCACAGCCCTCAGAAGCAACCAATGTTGCCAATACTTTGATTTCAGACTGATGGCCTCCAGAACTGTAAGACAATACATTTCTGTTACATAAGCCATTCTGCTTGTGGTCCTTTGTTATGGCAGCCCCAGGCAACTAATACACTCCTCTTAGAGATTTTTCTTCAGATATCCTTCATCCCTGTTCTTCCAACATTTTCTAAGGGTAAAAAAAGTTATTCACAGATGTGTATTACAAATCTTACAGTTTCATTTGCCTTTTTAAAAAACTCAGTACATAATTTTTACCTTACAAAGTTAGATGCAATGTGAGGAAAGCCTCTACAATTTTCAAACCTGTAATAACTGAGTTCTATAATCCTCCAAAAAGAAGAATACAAAAGAAAACCAATGCTGAGAACTCTCATAAAGCAAGTACAAAGGCAGAAGACAAAATTGACTGTGCGCTATCATTAACTAAAGCTATCACAGCCCCTTTGTCATCTTAAATAGCTATTCCATGATCTTTTCACTTGCAATAATGAGCCAAACTTTTGATAAAAGAAAATATTTGATCTCCTTTTAGCCAAAAATCTCCCCTTTATCATCCCATTTAATATTCTAAAAGGGTTTTTATTCCTTTGAAAAAAATGTAAGTTTGACAACCTAAAGGCATTTGTATTTTAAAGCCTAAAAAAAAGATTTTTGGAGAGTACCTGGTGAAGTACTGACTTGCCTCTGAAGCTCGAAATTTCAATTATTATAGAATTTCACTCAGAATAGCATTTCTACCTTTTAACCTTCATCTAAATAATGTTCATTTTTCTTTCACTATGATAGAGTTCAAGCCCTTGCAATATGCTGTAAAAGTTGTAGGAGATCTACTACAATTATACTTTTTTTCTTTGTTCCTGGATTTCAAACATCAGTCTATACTCCCAAAGTAAAACAAAACTTCATGTTTTCTGCAGAAACATATTTCCCAAGAAGAAATCAGAAAGGATAGATTGCGGTTCTCTCAGAGAATAAGAATGCATCAGGCAAGGCTATCTCTTTTATTGTTTTTTTCTTCTGAAACACAAGAAATAGACTTCCTAATTTTGGAAAGCTGATTTCTATAAAAGCGTCTCTAAAATGTGAGAAAATTATCTCAGCAATGAGGAATGAAACTTTCTTTCCAAAAATATTTACGTGATTTGCAAAGGGGTGGCTAAAAAACATCTTCATAGGCAGTTTATATTTGTTATAGGTGGAAGGGACTACAGAAAAATGATTGAACATGACAAGACTCAGATTATAAAAACTGACTTCATTTGGCAACGAATAAAAAGAATTGTGCTCACTTGATTCATGGCATTTTGCTCTTATGAGAAGCAGTAAAATCCGAGTGAAGTAAAAAAGAGTAAAGTTGACAAAGACATAAGTTAGAAATGTAGCCAAAAGTAAAAGAAGAGAGGAATGACTTTGACTACTATTCAGTGACAGTTCTTTGCCGGTAAGCAACAGAAATGGACTCTGCCCAATTTGAGCAGAAACGGAACTTGCAGGAAGAACCTGAGGAAGCTCAAATAATAAACCAATCTGACAGGACAGGAGCCTGAATAGCTCTTACCTGGGTAGCAAGAATGAGTGGGCAGTTTTGCGTGGGCACTACTACTGGGATGAATCCACTTCCCTGCTTGTCCTTTCATCTAGATGAAGTCTGGGGAGAGTGTCATTAGTCCATCTTGGTCACTGGCCAAGAAGAGTTAACCAAGGTTGTTTACAAGGTGGGAGAGGTAACTTCTTAAGGGAAGTAGGAAAATGCTTGAGAAGAGAAGGAGAAATGAATGTTAGTTTGCATAAATAAGTAAATAAATAAACAAACATATTATGATTATACCCCCCAAAAAAGCCATACAATTACAAAAAGTAAAATCATTTTCAAAATGAAGGTGCTGACAAGTAGTTAAATTAAATATGAACTAAACATAGTTTAGGATTCTCATTATACATAGTAGGATTGAAAAGAAGTATGTTTTTTAGACTTCAACAGCCAAATAAGACTCACGACTCCTAGAATAAAATAAATTATTTTCAAGTGCTTACATGTACTTTTTCTGCATTTAATACAACTTAAATGACAAGCCCCCTCCCCAGTTTCCTCGGTTTTATGTTCATATTATCTTTTACATACACCTTTCTTTCCAGTGAGACTTCACTAGTGGCATGAATTTAATGGCATTTTTCAAATACAAATGGCCAAAGCATGATACAATTTAAATTATTTAAAAAGTGTGTTAGGCCATATGAATCCTTTGAAAATGTAGCCAAAATTTTAAGTTCTCATGCAAACAATAAGCCTTGTAATTACCGTTCAACAAACGATATTTTTAATGTTGAAGTATCTTCCCAACAGTAAAACTTCATTTGTGCCATAAATGCAATTCAGTTTGGGTTTTGCTTCGCTTAAAAGAGATGTATAAAAATTATCGTTGATGATCCAGGTTGTTGCCTGAAAACACCACACCTAGCAAGCTTTGTTTCTCTACCTAATAATTTGTTAAGTGTGCTCTTACCTAGAAACATCCTGAGTTTCTCATCACATAATAAAACACGGTGTTGAATTACCCTCCTGGCTTGTCAAGACCAAGAAACTGAAGAGACAGCTTGAAAAAGGAAACCACATCAAAATGGTTTTGTTTCCTGGAATAAAATTAAATCATTTAAAAAATTTTTTTAATTCTTCAAATTTAGTTTTAATTAGACTTTTTTTAAACCTAAGTTCATGGCAATAGAAGCATTCTCACTTAGTTTTTCTTAGCAAAATGAGGAGAAATGCAAAAATGTCATGTTCATTCTTTATTTGAAATGAAGAATCTTTTCTGTAGAGTAAAGGCTTTAGGCATAAAGTTCTTCATCTAATAGTAATATTTTGACTATCTTTATGCTAGAATCTTCATTTTGACAGTCTTGCAGCTGTGAAAGTTTGCAGCTTCCTGAGCTAAACTCAAGAGGCTCTGAGTCCGTGCCAGCTGTCTTTCAATTTCACATCAACTCTCTTGATATTTTGTCAGTTTAAAGCTTTTGCAAAGTTTGCAAGGCCTGAATTCATTAGATAAGGGAAATGGGTCATCTAAATCTTAGCCAACCTCAACCGCCATAGAGATTCACTATTGTAAATTTCCTTCAAGACTGAATTAGAAAATAGACCCCATTGGTCTTTGTCAGTTTTGGTATTTGATGATACCATTTTAACAGCAGCTGCTGAAGCTGTGTGTGCCTCAATAAAAATCTCTGGTTTAAATTCTCTTTCCTTTATATTTTCTGTATAAAATTGGATGCTGACAGCTGAAATAATAAGGGCAAGAAGGTCATTTAAAGTTCAGTTTGCTAGACACACCATAGGTAACAAATTAATCATAAAGGCACTTGAAAAAATTACAATGGTTATTAGAAGAAAAATCCATCTTGTTTTTAAAGAATTCTGCAACGTTTTTAAAGAGCTAAAAAAAAAAAAACAGATTGGCAGGGTTAGTTAAGGAAATTGGAACACAAAGTTTCAACTAACAAAAGCACTTGATGATTCCTCTGAGAGTGAAGAATAGCCTTATTATCACAGGCAATCATATGTTATTGATATTTTGGTTTAGTATGCATCTTAGATCTTTAGAGACTGAGCCCTTTTTATATCTTGTTATTAGATAGAAATGTTAAGTGCATGTCTATAGTTAAAACTGAGGGGGGAAAAGCTACATAGTACATGAAATAGAAAAAAAATTGTTGGTAATATTGTGTAACACATAAGTGAATGAGTGCTTTATGCCATATCTATGTGGATTCTCTATATGTGCACCTGTTAAATTTATTTTCTCCTATTAATCTGTCTCATGTCAATTTGACACTTAGCCCAGCTAAAAGGAACATTGAAAGGGACAGGAACCCCTGTTCCCCAACACGTACTAGAGCAGTCACAAGCTCTGTAACCGGTATCCCATAGTTCTTCCTATGATGATGGAAATGTTCTGTATCTGCACTATCAAATACGGTAACAATTAGATACATGTGGCTATTGAGCATGAGAAGTGTGGTCAGTGCAACTGTGTAACTGAATTTTTAATTTAACTTAATTTAATCAATTCAGATTTAAATAGCCATATGCCTGTGATTAATGCTACCATATTGGATAGCACAGCTCTATACCATTAACACTTTCTAGACACACTTAGGGAGCATAAGAGAAAAGTGGTTGTGAGTGAATAAAAGTTTGACATAGGTACCAAAAAGGCCTGCTCTTTACTTCAATCTCTGAATCTTTATAATAATCTTATTTACTAAACCATAATTCATCAGAACTTCTCCTAAGGAGGAAGGACACCTGGGTGGCTCGGTTGATTAAGCGTCCTGTTCTTGGTTTCCGCTCAGGTCATGATCTCCAGGTCCTGAGATCTGGCTCTGTTCCCAGCACCAGGAGCTCACTTGAGATTCTTACCCCTCCCTCCCTTCCCTTCTCCCTACCCCTCTGTTCCTCTCCCCACTATCACATGCCTTTTCTCTAAAAAACAAATAAGTAAAATCTTAAAAACCAAAAAACATTTCCTAAGGAGGGGCCCCTGGGTAGTACAGTTGATTGAGCATGGGACTCTTGGTTTCAGTTCAGGTTGCGATCTCAGGGTGGTGAGACTGAGCCCCTCTTCAGCCTCCACCCTTAACACAGTCTGCTTCAGATTATCTCTCCTTCTGCCTCTGTTCCTCCTGCTCATGTTCTCTCTAAAATAAATAATTATATCTAAAAACAAAACAAAACCCCTTCTCCTGAGGAAGTGAATAGCGGCTTTGGTAGCTACCATGAGCTACCATGATATGAATTGCTATGATACCAGTGATGAGCTACCCAGATACCAAAGCATGATGGAGCTCATTATCAGCTACTTGATAAGATGACCAAGACCCTATAAGAATGGCCACTATATGTAACACAATATATTCTGTTTCTAGAAATTAGCACCTCTTTGAGGGACCATTATTCTACCTAATACACATACCCCTAACAGAGTAGCCAAGATGATGCTTTGGGTCCTCAG
>ML101865.1:55668-99510 GCA_003697995.1 Taxidea taxus jeffersonii
TCCTCAGGTAATAATGTGAACTTGGACTCTATGTCCAAAAATTAGCAATATGTTTGGATACTCCTATTCCAAAGTATATGCTGTCCAAGTAAATTGTCATGGGTCTTTTTGGGTGAGGACTGGAGAAATCATTGTTCTTTATGCATGCTGTCAATGTTGCAAGATCTTTCGTGATGGGAAGTTGACCTTTCCTTTATTCAGTGAGTTCTATATCTGAGAATTGGCTGAGGCCTGCAAACTGAGCAAGGGATTATGACATTTTGCTGGGGTGGCTGCTCTTAGCTTCATGATCATCAACACTTGATTTGTTTTGGTTGTATACATTGTGAAATATCATTATTGATGACCCATCTATTTTGCCCCTGGGAATGCCATGCTCTATCTCTAAGTCAGACATGCCTGGCTTCTACTCTGACCTTTGATCATTATAATAATTGCATGCACCATGTTTCTGAGAGTTAAGTACATCCCCTGACTTCTGTTTCAGGATTCTTTCATCCTCTTTGTTATCAGTGATCCCAGATCTATAGCAACATCTTCTTCGCCCGTCCTGACCTACAGAGGAGAGCCACGGCTGAGCTCAGCAATCCTGGTGCCACACTCATCATAACACAATGGTTATGGGTTTTTTCTTCCACCACATTAAAGATGTCACTCCACTGAATTCTGGTTTATGTAGTTCCTACACAAGAAATATAGTTTATTATATTTGTCCCTCTCTATGAAATGTATCTTGTTTCCTGTGTGTGTGTGTTTGGTTTTTGTCATGCTGATATTCTTTGGTTTTGGTGGCTGATGATTGAATCTTCGGTTTCTGTCATTAGTTTTGGAAAAGTATCAGCCATTATTTCTTCCAATTTTGTTGTCATTGTTGTTTTATGTCCACCCCACCCTCTTCTAGGATTTCACTTGTATGTATATTTGACCATTTGACATTGTCCCATAGTTCTTGCTCCATTCTGAGATAGTTTTTTCCCCACTCTCTTTGATCTTTGTATATAAATTTTTGTAACTTCTATTGAGCTATCATCAAATTCACGGGCTCTTTTCTCAACTGTGTCAAGTCAGTGGATGGACCAATCAAAATCATTCATCATCTCTACATTTTTTTCATTTATAATATTTACATTTGATTTTGAGATCTTATAATCTCTATTTCTATCTATTTATATTATATCTATCTATTCTATCTATCTATTATATCTATTTCTATCACTCCACTAGAATTACCCAACTGATCACAAATGCTCTCTACCTTTTACACTTGAGTCCTTAACGTAGTGGTCCTACTTATTTTAATTTCCTGGTTAATCATTCTAACACCTGTGTTACATCTGAGTAAAGTTATTGTTGGTTGCTTTGTCTTCTGAGAGTGGATTAACTCCTTTTACATCTTTGTGCCCATTGTAATTTTTTATTGTTGAAAGATGGAGGTGAGTTATTTTTATGCTGGGAAATGGACATGCCTTTCTTTCTGCTAGGCCTCTATTACGGGAGGTTGAGAAAATCTGGCCAGAAGTTGAGCTGGGTTTTGCATTGTTATTAGTATACCACCAGCACAGAATTCCTCTAATACTACTTTGTGTTTAGAGTAAAACCTGGTTTAACTCAATTTCTGTTCCACCATCAGCTTCAAGATTTCCCTTTGGGTTATGCCTCAGAGAAACTCTCTCTCCAAGCTCCTTCCCCTCTCCCAGCAATAAAACACTATTATTTGTCACTTAGTGTTTGTAAGTTAGTGTCCGATGGTATCTGTCCTTGGTAAGCAAGTGTTTAATTTCTGTCTCCCCTTAAAGATGACAGATTTCCTGATTTCAGGTTGGTTTCTTACCTGTAACTTCAGCTCTCCCATGTCTTTAAGAAAAGTTGTGAACTTACAAATTTTCCATTGTGATGGTGTTGTTGTAATAAGAGTGGAATTATGTTCTTTCCAGCTTCTTATATCTGAAGCAGAAGTCAGAATGCTTACACTTTGATAAAGAGAGTGCTGTCTAGCCCTTACCACAGAACATAGTCAGCCGATGGGCAGCCTGGCCTTATATGACATGTCCATTCCCATATGCCCAAGTTCTCTGAGCTCTTTGATTGCTTCCTCTGTTATTTGTCATGGAAGTTCTGGCATTTTTACTTCTTAAAATATGTACCTTTCCAAGCTTCCAGGATCCAACCTAGAAGGCTATTATTTTTGAGGCCTTGCCAGAATGTTAAATTCTGTCTTATTGATAAACTCTCCCTCACTCATCTTTATTTCCTTCGCTGTTTGAACCAGCACCCTTAAAATCCACTCCCATATGTAGTCTTCCAGTTCCAACTAGTATATGTTAACTACGTCCTGCAATTTCTCTAGTCTTCCTTGCTTAGCAGACCCAGCACTTTCCCAGGCATTTTGTGTTGTAATTTGACCTAGCTATTGCTCAGGAGGTACACAGGGTAAGTGCATGTGGATCGGAGAGGGGTGGGGAGTGGAGAGGACATGCAGATGTCATTTTTGCAAGGAAAAATCCTCCCTACATTGTCTATAAACAAATGCCTCTTTACATTGTCTAAAGCAAGACTTGGAGAAGAAGATAAAGCCCAGCATTCAAAGGAATGTAAGGATTTAAGATTTCCAAGTGTTTCAACCCAAATGTCTCTACCCCAGATCTCAATCCTTCCCAAACAGCGTTCTGGATTTTGTAAAGCGGAACTGCCAGGGTTGAGAATTCAATCTACTTTGGAATTCTGACACTCCTGTAAGTCCGGGGTTTGATTATCAGCCATTTCCATACTGCGCCAGAACATTAGAGTGTATGACCCCAAGGAGGCGCTGTGGCTTTCACCCTTACCTTAGCTTTCATTGTCCTTCCCTAATGTATCAATCCACCCCAGCAGCAACCATCCAATTCAATAGTCCTTAAATCACAATTTTGCCTGAGCTTCTCAAATACTTACCTGGCATACCTGCCTGCCTATTTCCTTTTACCAGGTCACATCACCGTTACTATTTATCACCAGTGAAAGTTCTAACAATTATACTGCAGTCTCATGCTAGGCTCTATCAATGCTCCATCTACCAACAGTGATGATGAACTGCCTTGATCCTAAAGGGGAGTCTGGGCAACAAATCACAGCACCCACCTCAAGGGGGTTCCTAATGGTAGGTGATAAATAGGGAATTTGCAACATTGTAGACAGGACCTCCCCCCCAACATCTTTTATGAATTGAAGGGCTCTAAAAATGCACATAATTTTTAAGCCTGATCAACAAGATTCATGATACTCTGTTTCTTTCCCATGTTTTATATCCTAAGCTTAAGTATGATGATGCTTCCAGGAAGGGTGGTATGAATATCCCATTCTCGCCTCAGTTAGGATGATGAAATAAGAGAAGGTCTGTTATATACAGCTGGAGTTTTGAAGGCAGGACCATAAATTTCCAACACCATGAAGTCAGGACAGTGGCAGCAGTAGAAAATCAAGAGAAACTGCAGAAGAAATGAGCTTGGGATTAGAGATGGGTTCACCAGGAGATGTTTCTTTTATTAACAGTAGTAGAAGATCTGGGTTTTAATTTCATGAAACAGCTAGGATTTCTTTACAGTTCACAACACAAAAACTCTATAGTCTATAACTCTCTTATGCATGTTCTTTCTTTGTGATGGTACTTCGATGGGCTCAGATAGAAATGCATCATGAGGGGCACCAGGGTGGCTCAGTGGGTTAAGCCGCTGCCTCTGGCTCAGGTCATGATCTCAGGGTCCTGGGATCAGAGTCCCACATCGGGCCCTCTGCTCAGCGGGGAGCCTGCTTCTCCCCCACTCTCTCTGCCTGCCTCTCTGCCTACTTGTGATCTCTCTCTCTGTCAAATAAATAAATAAAATCTTTTAAAAAAATGCATTATGAAATCCAATGTTAGTAAATTTCTCTCTTTTGATACAATATAAAAAAATAAAATTAGTAGAGATAGTGGCTTGCGTGTAATATAATTCAACCTTTAAAATTCTAAATAAAATAGCTAATAATTAGGCCTATAACAAATCATCTGAAATTTAATGTGAAAAATGAAAATATTGCTGGTATTTACACGATTCTAAACTCAAAATCTTCTCTGAAATGATTAGGTTTATGTTACCTAACATCTTTCTATCCTAAAGATGTAGTATCACTTTGACTGAAGCCTTAGACTTGACTTCTTCCTGCCCATGCACGTACTTGGGATACATTCCAAGCTGAAACAAAATATCATCCAGATACAGATGGGCTCCATTTTGAAAAAGACGATGTATTTAATAGTACTAGAAAAGACACTGAACAGATTAGGAAGACCAAGACATTTCTAGCATCAGTTCTTTCAAAACCACAGTTAAAGAAGGAAAAGGACCACACAGACACCCAGCCTATGCGGTTAACTTTATCTCTATCTAAGCATCTCAGGAAGAAAGGCAAAACCAAGTCTCATCTTAAAACAAAAATGTACTTCGCATGATGAAATAAAGTGGTAGAGTCTGGAATATTTTGGCTCTATTTCTCAACAGGGCTGCCAAAATTTTAGCCAAATACTATACAAGTGAACCATAAGCAAAAGACAATAGGAATACATGACGCAATGGTTGTGGAACAATGAGACAACTTGAAGAAACAATTAAAATGGTTATAGGTCAAATCGGTTTAACCCTGTGAACGCCCTCTCTACTACAGAATGCATACACAGGAAGCCAGTGATCTTTATTTTTCACTTTATTAAAATTTTTTTTTTTTTTTTTTTTTTTTTAGAACGAGAGAGAGAGAAAGGTGGAGAAAGGCAGAGGGAAAGAGAGAATCTGAAGCCGGACCCCTAGCACAGAGCCCAACTCGGAGCTCTGTCTCAAGACCCATGACATTATGATCTGAACCAAGATGACCTGAAATCAAGAGTCGGTCACTCAAATGACTGAGCTACCCAGGCACCCCAGCATAACTTCCATTTCTGGTCAATCATCTGGCACCTAGTGTAGCCTAGTTCTTACCAAAAAAGTAAATACACAGAAATGATAGTTTTCTTGTATAGATCAAATGACTCTTCCATCTCTATAAATGTTCTCTAAAATTAAGAAGCTCAGTATCTACTTCAGATTCTCTCTTCCTCTGCCCTTCCCACTGTGTGCGCTCTCTCTCTCTCTCTCTCAAATAAATACATAAATCTTAAAAAAAAGAAAAGAAAAAGAAAAAATAGTTACTTGTATATGGGAACAATATTTCTGTCCTTTCTCAATGTCAGAGGCTTTTAGACTTGATATCTGTATTTCTCTTCTAACTTTAGACCACTTTGGCCCACCCTCATGACATTTTTTTGTAATTAATGAAATTCTACAGCCAATAGTAACTGTTTCCTGATAGTAAAAAGAGGAGTTAGAAAGGGAAGTGTGACTGTGTACTTGTAGACATAGCCTTTCAACCTCCTGGCATGTTTTTTCCCTTCTTTAATCATTTCTCCTGTCAAATAATCAAGTGAATAAACATTTCATTCAGTTCCGGTTTAACTCAAATTCTTATGTATTAAAAAAGATGGATCTTGAAGTCCCCCTCACTTGTTTGGAAAAACAAACAGGGTATCCCTGGGAAATTTAGTAGCCAGCTATGCTTTTCAAGTTGGGGAATATTGATATAAGCTGTTTGGTGTTATCCAAGTAAGAACCATAGGGCTGAGTAACCTACAAGATTTAATTAAAAGCATGTTAGGTTCCACTAGGTTTTTTTCTTACATCACAGTTATAAGCCTTATGGAATGCAGAGAACTGAGTAAGGTTTTGATTCAATTCTACATCACAGTCTCATGAACTATTTTGAAAGATCTGGTTCGGACATAATGATACTAATCAAGGCATTCCATCTGTAATTCAACAAGAGTAAAAGAAAAAGCTACCAGTGAGCTTTTGCCCGAAACAAAGCACATATAACCACTATGCATTATCTTTATTACATGTATAACATTGCAAGAATATAACTGACATCAACCAAGCATGTTAGCATATGAGAGACGTAATAGAGTTGCTAAAATTCATTGACCACTGGAGAACTTATGCCCGCTATGTTCACCCACAGAATGATGTTCAATTCTGAAAAGTGTAATACAACTCACTGACCCATACTGAACATTCAGGGTGCCTGGGTGATGCAGTCATTTAAGCATCTGACTCTTGGTTTCACCTCAGGTCATGATCTTAGGGTGGTGAGATCCAGCCCCACATCAGGTTCCTCACTCAGCTGGAGTCTGCTTGAGATTCTCTCTCTCCCTCTCCCCCTCCCCCTGCTCTCACTTGCTCTCTCTCCCTCTCCAAAAGTAAATAAATAAAATCTTTTAAAAAAATTCTTCAGTCAGTTCATTTGAACTTGGAAATGACATCTCCAGAGAGACAATCTTCTAAGTGGTGGTCACATCCCAGGTCAGTTTATACAACTGACAAAGTAATAAAATTTACCTCAGCATCCTGCCATCATGCAAGGCGCTGTTTTAATAGTGTTGAGTGAATTAAACAAGGAGGCCATGAGAGGGGGGTGGCTTCAATGCCTCGGTAGCCTATGTCAGTAAAACAAAACCTCAGCCTGAAATGCTTCAAGGATAAGAAATCAAAACCTCAGGACAACCAATACACAAAAAGCCAACTAGACTTTCCCAAATAAGGCAACTGCTTAAATTATAGCCAGTCAAATAATTTCCTTGCTTTACTTCCAGTCTTCTCTATAAAAGTCTCTCCCCAGCTCCTGGCAGTGGAGTACCCTCCTAACCTCTTCCAGTTTCGCTGCCCTATTCCAATTGATTTTTGCCCTTAAAAATTTAAGATGCCTCAGTTTATCTTTTAACACTAGTAAGCACATCCATCCACTCATGTAGGGATAGAAACACCATTGTCTCATCATCACACTGAGAACAGCGGATCTGCTGGTTCTGCTCACAGAAGCTCAGAATAGAGAGCAAAGGATATTCAGGAGCTGAAAGGGCTGGCTGCTCTCCTGGAAGCTGCCCCTTGCAGGCGAGAGACAGCCTCACACCAAGGGCTTCCACAGCAGCTTCTTCCTGCCTCACATAAGGCAGCCCAAGAGGTCCTTTACAGAACACACCAGATCTTGTTGCTTCTCATCTCAGAGCTCTCCAAGGTTGCCCATTGTACTTGGAAAAAAAATGTACAATGTACAAGGCCTTACTTGGACCTGCATGATCTGGCCTCTGGCTACTCCTCTGATCTCATTTCCTGCTACTCTCCCCACCCCCCTACGCCCCACCCTGCTCCAGCCAGTTCGAAGTTCCTCAAACATGTCAAGCATGTTCTCCCTTTAAGGACTCTCCACTGAATAATCTGCCTCTCCACTTCTCCCTTCCCCCAGAGGAGACATGGCCTGCTTCTTCATTTAACTTCTGTCTCTGCTGTAATGTCACCTTCCTAGAGAGGTCTTCTCCAATAACCATAAAACAGCACTCCAGTCCCTCTCAAACAATCGCCTTGCTTCATTTTGTATCATACTCTCTGGCTTCTATTGCATATTTGTTTATCTTCCTTAGTACAATGTGAGCTCTGTAAGGGCAGGGAATTAGTTTTATTTGCCATTGCATTCCCTAAAATGGTGCATGGCACATAGTCCACATTCCACATATATTCTGTTCAGTAAGTGAATGAGGGATATGGCTCTCTCAGAAAATTGTTCACAAATCACGGCCTAGCTACATTTAAAACTGGCTTCTACCATCTCAGTGTTTACCAGCTATGCCAGGGAAAGATAAGTTAGCTAAACAGGAACAGTCAGCCCGACAATAATTAAAACATTCCTCGGAACAAAATACATACTGGAAAATTAACAGACAGAATATTTTTTTTAAGTCAACGTATAGGACCTTCCATCCTATCACCATGTATAAGCAAGGGCCCTAAAGCTATACACGAGGGCTGTGTATTTTCCAAATTGTGCATATCTGTGCAGACCTCTGAAGCACTTGGCAAGTGGAAAATACTTAAGGCTACTGGCATTCACAGATGCAACATCTTTACCTTCAATATACCTCAGCCTTCAAGGCTGAGGAAGACAGGATACTCAGCAGGAGTGATAACTGCTGGTCATGGAATGACAGAGTGCTAGAACTGCAACACCTGAGAAATACTTACTCAGCCCCCTACATTTATATTTGAGCAAATCAAGGCCCAGAGAGGAAAAGTTGCTGGAAGGTACTAGAATATGCCACCCAAACAAGCTTCTTCGGCAGATGTATTATTTGGAGTTAAAAGCCATTGAGAACCAGCAGGCATAGAAAAAGCTCTAATAAACAGGGCACAGGTTTATGTATGTATGTATTTAACAGAGAGAAAGAGAGAAGGAACAAGGCAAGGGGCAGAAGCAGACTCCCTGCTATTCAGGGAGCCCCCCGCCCCCCCCCCCACCATCCCACCATGACCTGAGGCACCCAGAGGCTCCACAGGTTTTTCTTTTGTAAAGGAAATTTACATTTATAAAGGAAATGTCATTTGTAAAAAGGTCTTCCTCTCCCATACTAGGAAGAAAAAGGCTCTCAATAACTTATCAGTGGAAAAGAAATCTACTTTAATCTGCCTAACAAACCCTACTAAACAATTCTTGTTTGCCATATTTTTCCTGGTCACCTTCCCAGGACTTGCCTCCCTCACCCAAAAGCCCAAAACCTTTTTTCTTTCATTTAGCATAAGATGGTATATATAAGTACAAGTTCTAACTACCCCTTAGGATTATTCACTGGGTACTCCCAGGTGTATGCATGATCCACATGTTAATATACCTCTGTTCTTTTTTTCTCTTGTTAGTCTTCTTTTGCCAGTCTAATTTATAGACCCCCAGCTAGAGAACCTAAAATAGGTAGAGGAAAATGTCCTTTATCTCCCCCTCCCCTACATTGCTGCTGTATATTTGTAATTTTATTAAACATCCTTATAAATGTGTTTTATTGAGATGCCTTAGTTATTTTCCTCATTTTGTTAATTTAGGACTATACATTTATGTTGCATAATCCAATGTTTTTAAAGAACCTGGTATAGTTGACAACTGTTGACTTTTGCCTATCCAGTGACCCCTATCCTTTCCCAGACATGTGTACTTCTGACTCACACTTTCCTCATCCTGAGCCATAGAATGGAAACCCTTCTTGGCTACAGAAGTCAGCCTACTCAGCCAGACCCTACTCTAGCCACATCCACAAGAACTGGCTCCTGGAAGGACACATGCTCCAATGAGATCTATTACAGGACACCAAAGTCCTCATTACTGGACTAAACTGGAGAGGAAAATTCACAAATATAAGCCTTGATCCATCGTCGGCAACAGAAGGGAAGGCTGCCTGAACAGTGGGCCAACACAACGGAAAAGCAGAGACACCAGATGGAAAGAAACGGAGACTCTATGACATTATTAGGTCCTTTGGATCCAGTTATGTCTACACCTTGATTTTTCAGTTGCTCAGGTCAATGCACTAAGTTGAGTTTTCTATCATAAACCACCAAAAGTAGACTAACAGCTGCAGAGAGTGCTCTGTGAATTTACCCAGGAAAAGCAAATATAGTGATATAATACAGGGAGTGATTGGAACACACAAGAATAAAGCTTTTCACATTCATCCGCCTTCAATAAAGAGGCTATAACTAGAAGCAATGCAAATAATATAGTTAGCAAGTTTGTTGGCTCTAGTTTAAAGCAAGGAACCTACTGACTGAGTTTTAATCATCTGTACTTTCTTCTACCCCAATCTCTAGCAAAAATAACTTTCAATAAATTCTCATAGGAAGAAAAACTTTGCGAATCAAATTGCTATTTCTATTGGCTGATGGAAAAGGTTTTAATATAAAAAGATACTAAAAAACAAACTGCAGCTGCAAAAAATTAAGATCAACTTGGAGATTTGTTTTTATTCTTAAGGCAGAAAAATTGATGACTATAACAACAACTGCATACATAACTATCCATGGTTCCTGTGACCCTCAAATGTAGCCACAAGAAAAATGCTATCATGCATTCCAGCTTTTAGCTGGGAGGAATAATACTGTCAGCCACAAGAGTTCAATTTTCCCTTTGGCCTGTGTGAGGCCACTCACCTAAATAGAACTGGCTGTAATAATAACCAGCAAAACAAAATGGAAAAGTGTACTGAGGTTAGCAATTTCAATTCGACTCTATTTAAAAGAAGAGGTATAGTAAACATCCTTTCTTAGCAACATATTTTCCCATCCTGAAGAGCTCTGGAAGGTTTAATGTGCTCACAATCTTCTCTAGAGGACTACAATCCCTGAGTCATTTAGCTAAGTAATCTACTTTCACCCAGAAACTCAAACATTTATTTATAGTTTGACTGGAGGTAGAGTCATAGCTTCTATGTTACCCGTGCCTGTGTCTATACGGAAACAAAAGTTGTGTTCATAAACATCAATGTAGAAGATTAAGCAGTTCAGGAGAAAAAAAGGCACTCTCACTTAAGGATGAGTAAATGGATACCAATGTGTTTTTACCACGAATTAGACAGAAAGCTACCTCAATTCTTTACTTACATTTGTAAAAACAACAAAAAATGAATGTTCCATTAATTCAAAAGTGGATTGGTATCATAAAGATGCCCATTCTCCCCAAATTGATCTATAGTTGCAATACAATTCCTAACAAATTCTCAACAGGGTTTTTCATAGATACGGACAAACTTGTTCTAAAACATATACTAAAAAGCACAGGAATTAGGATAGCTAAGCCAATTTGCAAAAGAATAGTAACGTGGAGGAAATCACTCCATCCAAAGTTAAGAGTTACTATATAATTACAGTAATGAAGCCAGTGTGGTGCTGGTGGAGGAGCAGACCCACACCTCAAGGGAACAGACACACACTAGGGACAACAGAGAAAGAAATGAATATAATTATGCCTGAATGATTTTTGCCAAAGGTGCAAAAGCAATTTAACAGAAGAATGAAAGATATCTCTTTCAGCAAAGGGTGCTAGAGAAATTAGACATCTGTAAGCAGAAAGAAAGAAAGAGAGGAAAGAAGGAAGGGAGTAAGGGAGGGAGAAAGGAAAAATGGAGCAGGACACCTGGGAGGCTCAGTTAGTTAAGCATCCAACTCTTGGTTTCAGCTCAGGTCATGATTTCAGAGTCCTGGAATCAAGTCCTGCTTGGGGCTCTGAGCTCAGCAGGACATCTGAGGATTCTCTCTCTCCCTCTGCCCCTACCCCCCCCCCACAAACACACACTGTCTAAATCAACCAATCAATCAATCAGTCTTTTTTTAAAAAGACACAAATGGTATTTTTTTTTAATTTTTTGAATATAGCAGACACATAATGTTAAATTAGCCACAGGTGTACAAATTAGTTATTCAACAGTGTGTAAATTATGCTATGTTCACCAGAAGTGTAGCTACACTGCAATTACAATGATTTATTCCTTATGCTGTGTCTTTTATTCTCATGACTTAGTCACTCCATAAATGGAAACCTGTGTCTCCCCTTTGCCCATTTTGCCCATCCTCCCACCTCCAACCTGGGCAACCATCAATTTGTTCTCTGTATGTATAGGACTGATTCTGCTTTTTGTTTGTTTATTAACTTTTGTCTTTTTTTTAGATTTCCACCTATAAATGAAATCATATGGCATTTGTCTTTCTGAGTCTGACGAATTTCACTTAGTGTAATACCCTCTAGGTCCATCCACGTTGTCCCAAATGGCACTATCTCATCTCGTTTCATGGCTGCATAATATTTCTTTATATACATATACCTTCCTTATGCATTCATCTATCAATGGGCACTTGGGTTCTTGGTTTGCTTCCATATCTTGGCCATTGTAAATAATGCTGCAATAAACGTAGAGGTGCATGTATCTTTTTGAATGTGTATTTCCATTTTCTATGGATAAATCCCTTAAAAACTCAGTAGTTAGGTTCCCCTTCAGAATCATGTCTCAAGGGGTTCTACAGACTAACTCCCCAGAAAAACAATCATAATTGCTAAAATTACCCAAAAAAAGTTTCTGGAAAGAACATTTATTCAAGGAAAATCTACTGAAATTCAGTAAAAACAGCAAGAATCTGTGGCATTTAAACTACATCCCACTCCCCACTCCCCCTCGCCCCTTCCCAGCTCAGCATGGCAGAATTCCCACTCTTAAGTGGGTGCAGCCAAGAATACATCAATCCCTCTCCCTCTGGCTCACAGTCAAGGACTATGATGTCTCCCCAGAAGGAGCAAGCCAGTATTTCTCTTCCTTCCCCCCCCAGATCCATTGTTGCAGAGGCTAAATTCAGATGCACGCAGCCTGAAGACCAGGACCTCCTTTCTCCACCCAGCCCCTTTGTAGAGTCAGGCTCTACCCCAGGCACAGCACTTTGTACTGAAACAATGCTGAGACACTGGATGCCTCATACATTGCTGGTGCTCACTTTGGAAGTATGTGTCAGTTTCTTACAAAACTAAGCATGTGCTCACCTTGCAACCCAAAGACTGCCCTCTGGGGCATTTATCAGAAAGAAAAATGTATGTTCACACAAAAACTTGCACATGAATGTTTGCAGCAGCTTTATTCACAATAGGTAAACGCTGGAAACCACACAACTATCTCTCCATAGGGGAGAGGTTAAACAAACTGTGGTACATCATAATAGAGAATACTACTCAGCAATGAAAAGGAGTTGAAATACTAAACAACTTGGATCTTGAGAAAATTAAACTGAGTTAAAAAAAAAAACAAACTCAAAAGATCACATACTATACGATTCCATTACTAAACATTCTGGACATGACAAAATGATGAAATGGAGAATAGATCCATGGTTCTCAAGGGTTGAGAATGCATGGCTGTGACTGTTAAAAGGTAGCACGAGGATCTTTGTGATGAAGCTGCTCTGTGCATTGACCATGAATGTACACATGTAGGATGAAATAACACACACACACATACACGTGTGCATGTGAGACTGGAGAAATCTGAATAAAATCGATGTCTTCCATCAATGTTGGTTTCCTATTTGTGCTATCATACTGTGGGGGAAATAAGGTAAGAGATATATGGGATTTCTTTGTATTATTTCTTACGACTGCACAGGAATCTACAATTATCTCAAAGTAAATAAAGTTTTAAATGTCACACAAAGTTGAATAATCAGATGAATTTTAGATAAGCTTAGATGATAATCACATCATCATCACTACTAAATCATTTGAACCAGAGAATTTCATTTCCACCCCCTTATTCTGGCCCTTTGTGACATGAAAGACAGAAAAAAAAGTTGTGTTGGACAGTTACTACCCCCAGCTATGGTCCCCTGGTAGCTAATAGGTGAAGAAATTTTCATTTGTTAATCACAGGTTTGCCACAGAGTGGATTTGGCACCAGGCAAAGTGCATGGTCCTATCTCACATTGAGGTCTTTCAGCCATTTTGAGTCTATTTTCGTGTGTGATGTAAGGAAATGGTCGTTTCATTTTTCTGCATGCGGCTGTCCAATTTTCCCAAAACCATTAGTTGAAGAGACTGTCTTTTTTCCATTGGACACTCTTTCCTGCTTTGTCAAAGATTAGTTGGCCATAGAGTTGAGGGTCTATTTCTGGACTCTCTATTCTGTTCCATTGATCTATGTGTCTGTTTTTGTGCCAGTACCATACTGTCTTGATGATGACAGCTTTGTAATAGATCTTGGAGTCTGGAATTGTGATGGCACCAACTTTAGCTTTCTTTTTCAACATTCCTCTGGCTATTCAGGGTCTTTTCTGGTTCCATGTAAATTTTAGGATTATTTGTTCCATTTTTGGAAAAAAATTGATGGTATTTTGATAGGGATTGCCTTAAAATGTGTACATTGCCTTAAGTAGCATAGACATCTTCACAGTATTTGTTCTTCCAATCCATGAGCATGAAACATTTTCCATTTCTTTGTGTCTTCCTCAATTTCTTTCATGAGTACTTTATAGTTTTCTAGCTAGAGATTCTTTGCCTCCTTGGTTAGGTTTATCCATAGGTATCTTATGGTTTTGGGTGCCATTCTAAATAGGATTGACTCCTTAATTTCTCTTTCTACTGTCTTGCTGTTGGTGTATAGAAATGCGACTGATTTCTGTTCATAGATTTTATATCCTGACACTTTCCTAAATTCCTGTATGAGTTCTAGCAGTTTTGGAGTGGAGTCTTTAGGGTTTTCCACATATAGTGGAAAGAGTTCCACTATATTCCACATATAGCAAAGAGTGAGTTTGCTTTGCTGATTCAGGTGCCTTTTATTTCTTTTTATTGTCTGATTGCTGAGGTTAGGACTTCTAGTACTATGTTGAATAGCAATGGTGATAATGAACATCCCTGCCATGTTCCTGACCTTAGGGGGAAAGCTCTCAGTTTTTCCCCATCGGGAATGACATTCACTGTGGGTTTTTCATAGATGGTTTATATGATATTGAAGTATGTGCCCTCTATCTCTACACTTTGAAGAGTTTTGATCAAGAAAGGATGCTATACTTTGTCAAATACTTTTTCAGCATCTATTGAGAGTATCATATGGTTCTTGCTCTTTCTTTTATTGATGTATTGTATCCCATTGAGTGATTTGCGGATGTTGAACCAAACCTGCAGCCCAGGAATGAATCCCACTTGATCGTAGTGATTAATTCTTTTAATGTACTTTTGGATCCTATTGGTTGGTATTTTGGTAAGATTTTTGCGTCTGTGTTCATGGAGGATATTGCTCTGTAATTCTCTTTTTAGATGGGGTCTTTGTGTGGTTTTGGGATCAAGGTAATGCTGTTCTCATAAAATGAGTTTGGAAGTTTTCCTTCCATTTCTATTTTTTGGAATAGTTTCAGAAGAATAGGTATTAATTCCTCTTTAAATGTTTGGTAGAATTCCCCTAGGAAGCCGTCTGGCCCTGGGCTCTTGTTTGTTGGGAGATTTTTGATGACTGCTTCATCTCCTTACTGGTTATGGGTTTGTTCAGGTCTTCTATTTCTTCCTGGGTCAGATTTGGCAGTTTATACATCTCTAGGAATGCATCTATTTCTTCAGGATTGTCAAATTTGATAGTGTATAGTTGCTCATAATATGTTCTTATAATTGTTTATATTTCCTTGGTGTTGGTTGTGATATCCTCTCTTTCATTCATGGTTTTATTTTATTTTTTATTTAATTTAATTTTTTTTAAGATTTTATTTATATACTTGACAGACAGAGACCACAAGTAGGCAGAGAGGCAGGCAGAGAGAGGAAGGGAAGAAGGCTCCCTGCTGAGCAGAGAGCCTAATGCAGGGCTCAATCCCAGGACCCTGGGATCATGACCAGAGCTGAAGGCAGAGGCTTTAATCCACTGAGCCACCCAGGTGCCCCCATTCATGATTTTAGTTATTTTGGTCTTTTCTCTTTTCTTTTTGATAAGTCTGGCCAGGGGTTTATCAATCTTATTAATTCTTTCAAAGAACCAGCTTCTAGTTTCGTTGATCTGTTCTATTGTTCTTTTGGTTTCTATTTCTTTTTTTTCTTCTCTGGTCTTTATTATTTCTCTTCTCCTGCTGGGTTTAGGCTTTTTTTGCTGTTCTTTCTCCAGTTCCTTTAGGTGTAGGGTTAGGTTGTATATTTGAGACCTTTCTTGTTTCTTGAGAAAAGCTTGTATCCTTATATACTTTCCTCTCAGGACCGCCGTTGCTGTGTCCCAAAGATTTGCAACAATTGTACTTTCATTATCATTTGTTTCCATGAATTTTTTCAATTCTTCCTTAATATCCTGGTTGACCCATTTATTCTTTAGTAGGATGCTCTTTATCCTCCATGTATTTGAGTCCTTTCCAACATTCCTCTTGTGATTGAGTTCTAGATTCAGAGTATTTTGGTCTGAAAATATGCAGGAAATGATCCCAATCTTTTGGTACTGGTTGAGACCTGATTTGTGACCCAGGATGTGATCTACTCTGGAGAATATTCCATGTGCCCTAGAGAAGAATGTGTATTCTGTTGCTTTGGGATGGAATGTTCTGAATATACATGATGTCCATCTGATCCAGTGTGTCATTTAAGGCCTTTATTTCCTTGTTGATCTTTTGCTTGATCTGTCCTTTTCAGTGAGGGGGGTGTTAAAGTCCACTACTATTATTGTATTATTGTCGATATGTTTCTTTGATTTTGTTATTAATTGGTTTATATAGTTGGCTGTTCCCATCTTAGTTGCATAGATATTTAAAATTGTTAGATCTTCTTGTTGGACAGACCCTTTGAATATGATATAGTTCCTCCCTCATCTTTTATTATGGTCTTTGGCTTACAATCTAATTTTCTGATATAAGGATTACCACCCCAACTTTAATTTGATGTCCATTAGCATGGTAAATGATTTTTCACCCCCTCACTTTCAATCTAGAGGTGTCATAGGGAATAAAATGAGTTTCTTGTAGACAGCATATGTGATGGGTTTTGGTTTTTTATCCATTCTGATACCCTGTGTCTTTTGATTGAGGCATTTAGCCCATTTGCATTCAGGGTAACTATTGAAAGATATGAATTTAGTGACATTGTATTATCTGTAAGGTGACTGTTACTGTATATTGTGTCTGTTCCTTTCTGGTCTGTTACTTTTAGACTCTCTCTTTGCTTAGAGGACCCTTTTCAATATTTGATGTAGGGCTGGTTTGGTGTTTGCAAATTCTTTTCATTTTTGTTTGTCCTGGAAGCTTTTTATCTCTCCTTCTATTTTCAATGATAGCCTAGCTGGATATAGTATTCTTGGCTGCATATTTTTCTAGATTAGTGCTCCAAATATATTATGGCAGTCGTTTCTGGCCTGACAAGTCTCTGTAGATAGGTTTGCTGCCAATCTAATATTTCTGCCATTGTATTTTACAGACCTCTTGTCCCGGGCTGCTTTCAGGATTTTCTCTTTGTCACTGAAACTTGTAAGTTTTACTATTAGATGATGAGTGTGGATCTTTTTTTATTGATTTTGAGGGGGTTCTCTGTGTCTCCTGTATTTTGATGCTTGTTCCCTTTTCCATATTAGGGAAATTCTCTACTATAATTCACTCCAATATACCTTCTGCCCTTCTCTTTCTTTCTTCTTCTTCTGGAATTCCAATTATTCTAATATTGTTTCATCATATGGTATCACTTTACTCTTGAATTACCCCCTCATGGCCCAGTAGTTGTTTGTCTTTCTTTTGCTCAGATTCTTTATTCTCCATCATTTGGTATATCACTAATTCTCTCTTCTGCCTCATTTATCCTAGCAGTAAGAGACTCTGTTTTTTATTGCACTGTTTTTATTGCTATTTCATTAATAGCTTTTTTGATATCAACTTGGTTAGATTTTAGTTCTTTTATTTCTCCAGAAAGGGATTTTATTTCTCCAGAAAAGGTTTCTTTAATATCTTCCATGCCTTTTTCGAGCCTAGCTAGCATCTTGAGAATCATCGTTCTGAACTCTAGTGCTGACATATTTCCAATGTCCATATTGATTAGTTCCCTAGCCATTGGTAGTGCCTCTTTTACTTTTTTTTTGTGGTGAGTTTTTCCACCCAGTCATTTTATCCAGATAAGAATAAATGAACGAGAGAATAAAATACTAAAAGCGTGGCAAAGAATCCAGAAAAATGTATGCTAACCAAATCAGAAGAGATCCAAAACTGGGGGGAGAAAAAATGGGGGGAAAAGAAATAAAAATAAAAAGTAAAAAAATCATATATATATATAATATATGTAATATTTATATTTATATTAGATGTGAGTAGAACAGAGCCACCCACTTGATTTTAGATATATTTTGGTCTCTTAGAGGAAACAACCTCCCAAAATTTTAAAGAAAGAAAAACATATATATATATATATATGCATATACACACACACACACACACAAATAAGGGTAAAGACAATGAAGGGATGAAATATGACTGTAAAGATGATAATTAAAACAAATTCTAAAAAAGGAATTGATAAGTTGGTTGGAAAAAGAAAAAAAAAGGAGGGTATGTGCTCAGACGGAAGACTAGAACAAAACCATGTGCTAGATTACAGTATATTTTGATCTAGTAGAAGAAATGGTGTCCCAAAATTTTTTAGAAAAAAAGTCCTATATGCATACAAAAAATAAGGTTAAATACAATGAAAGGATAAAATATGACTATAACATTGAAGGATTTAGAAGATTTTTTAGAAAGGTATTATTAAGATAAACTAGTTAAAAACGTTAAAAGAGAAAAGAGGAAAAGTTAAAAAATAGAATAAGAAAAAAATAAAATTAAAAAATTTTAACTTTGTAAGACTAAAGGATCATGGAGGAAAAGCCATGAATTCTATAGGTTGTTTCCCCCTAGCTCTGGAGCTCTGCTGTTCTCCTTGATCAGTCTTGGCTGGATGCCCTTGCTGATCTTCTGGGGGAGGGGCCTGTTGCAGTGATTCTCAAATGTCTTTGCCTGAGGTGGAATTGCACCACCTTTGCCAGGGACCAGGCTAAGAAATCTGCTAGGATTTGCTCTCAGAGCTTTTGTTTCCTGAACACTTAACATGCCGCTTTGGAGGACAGGAATAAAAATGGCGGCTGCCCAATCTCCAGTCTGGAGGAGCCCAGAGCTCAGGGCCCCACTCCTCAGTGTGCCCTCAGAGATAAGCAGTCAATCACTCCTGTCCCCTGGTCTCTGGACACACTCGGAGCTCACCCAGCCTGTGACCGAGCATTTCTGTCTCTGGCACACAGCCCCATTTGGAATCTCTGAACCCAGCAGATTCCTGTTGTACTGTTCTTCCTGGAGGAGGAAGGGGAGGCTCCTCAGATCTGTCACTTGTGGGGTTCCTGCTCAAAGAGCAGTGTCTCAACTGTGCCTTGGTTCACAGTTTAAGGAAACCCCAATCTCTGAAAACTCACTCGTAGGCTCTGTCACTGTAGTTGGCTTCCCCACTCCAAAGCTGCCCGGCACTCGAACACCCCCGATCTTTCTGTGACCCTGCGGGACCTGAGAACACACTGTCCCCACAAGGGTTCCACCCCTGCTTAGCCTCTGGAGCAATGTGCCTCAGTGGAGCAGACTTTTAAAAGTTCTGATTTTGTGCTCTGCTGTTCTGCCGCATGCTGAGAGCCAGCACCTCCCCCCGCGGTCTATCTTCCCGTCACTTCAGATTCATTTCACACATCCTGCCTTTCAGAAAGTCGTCGATTTTCTGTTCTTAGAATTGCTGCTCTTCTTCTCTTGTGGCTCCTGTTGAGTCTGTAGGTGTTTGGAATGGTTTGATTCCTATCTCGCTGAACTCCTGGGATCGGATGTCATTTCAGTCTGCTACTCCTCCACCATCTTGCCTCGCCCAAAGTCATTTTTTAAACATCAATATAGGGATTAAGGGTTCATCTATTAAAAAAAAAAAAAAGAAAAAGAAAAAGAAAACAAAACTTAAGGATTTTGTTATAGTACTGATTTAGTTCTCCAAGTTTGTCTTATGGCTTTTTGTATTGCTTTATAGACCTGAATTTTCAAGCTCTTACCTGAGCCAATAAGAAGTATATTTAAGAAGATGCCTTTTTCTGAGCTCCTGGGCCTTGAATATATTCACCTTCATTTATGCATGTTCTGAAAACCTTATATAACTTTATGTGTCTTATTCTTTAACAAGATTCTTTTGCAAACCAGACCTGGTGAAACAATAATCTTAAGCTCCCTAAGGGTTTCCCCACCATAATATCAGCTTTCCTGGATTGACTGTATCACAATTCCCCAGGGCTTTGTAATACTAAAACCTTCTACGTGTACAGCACTTTCAATTTTTCAAAGCACATTAACCCATATAATTTTATCCTGTGACTCTTTAAAGATGGTATTTTTTTTCCCCTGCTTAAAAGTGAGGGTGAAACTGGAAGCGAGGCTGCCTGTGTTCTCAGGGTTGGAGCCCCAACAAAACGCAGGCGTTCTTCTGCCTCTCGGGCCTCAGCTCCTACCCTAACCCGAACTCTGCACTCAGAAACGCACCCCCACCCTCCCACACGCACAGCTTCCCAGTAAGCAGTCTCAGTTCGGTGATTCCCGAGGGGCAGTCGACTTCAGGTGAAATGTTCCGTCTCAGGAGACCGTGTGCGCCAGGCCTGGAGGTGTGCAAACACAAACCGAGTAGCCAATCAAAGTGGATTCAATCAAATGGAGGGTTTGACAAGAAGACTTCCAAGGTCATTTCTAACTGGAATTCTGTGATTAGAACAAAATACGTCCTTCAGTCTAAACTACAACTTTTCTTGGGACTCCTGAGTGGCTCAGTCAGTTGAGCAGCTGACGCTTGATTTCCACGCAGGTCATGAGCTCAGGGTTGTGAGATCGAGCCCAGCGTCAGGCTCTGTGCTCAGTAAAGTCTGCTTGTCCTCCTTCTTCACCCGCCCCCCACGCCTCCATACTCACTCTCTAAAATAAATAAATGAATAGAATCTTTAAAAAAAAATAATAAACTACAACTTACTTTTAATAAATTACTTTCTCGTTTTTCTTCTTCCTTACAGACTATGATTATTAAAAAAGAAAACATGCTAACAGAACTATGTAAAAACATTATGGCATATTAATTTTTGCCTCATTTTTTGAGTCCATATTCTACTACTACATCAATAAATGTGTAATTGTTTTTCCTGATGCAAGGATTTCCTCTCTGTAATCCATCCTCTGTATCGGTCCTGCCTAACCGAACTTTCTGTAATTATAGAAATGTGCCTTATCTGTGCTGTCCAATACAGAAGCCGTAGATAGTAATTAAGCTACTAAGCACATGGACTGTGATTATAGAACCAAGTAACTCAATTTTTAATTTTAATTTTAATTTAAAAGGCTGCATGTGGCTAGTAACTACCATATTTCACAACACAGCCTATATGACTATCAAAATAACAGTCCTAAAAACAACTCTGCTCACCAAACACATAAATTTATCCAAAACCATAGAATGTACAAAACCAAGAATGAAACTTATTGGAAATTATAGATATTGGGCAATAATGATGTGTCAATATATGCTCATCAATTGTAACAAATGTGTTACTGAGCGGAGGATATCAATCTTGGAAAAGGCTATGCAAGTGTAGGAGCAGGGGAGTTCTATGGGAAGTCTGTGTACCTTCTGCTAAATTTTGTCATGAACCTAAAACTACACTAAAAAAAAAATAGCCTATTTTAAAAAATTAAAAATCTGCTGGATCCCATTTGTCCATATCAGAGTTTCTCAAACTTCCCTATCAAAAGACTACTAGTAGTAGAAGCTAGATAGAACTATTCCTAAAAGATTTTGGGGCTTTAACTTAAAACTAGACAAGTTGGAAATTAATTTGGAATGTTTTCTTATCTTTAAAATACATATGAATGTTGTTATCCTCTACATGATACAACCAAATTTCTACTAATACATAGAGGTTTAAATTTTCTTGCCATCAGATGAAACAAGGAAAGTTTCCTACCTTCCTCATTGATTAATACATGAGAAGCTCTTGCATGAATATATCACTAATGAAATTACTAACAATTTGGGAAAATCCTGTTGCATGAAAGGCTATTGCTGCTGTACATATTAGATTTGACACCTAATAAGTTTCTCTTCTGGGTATGAGTGTCATAATATTTTGAGAACTGAGATTCACAAAAGTATGTGGATACAAATGGCAACATTTTTGTTTTTTAATTCCTTTATGAGCTGTGTCAGAATAATCATTACCAGAATGTTGCCAAAAGTGGTGGAAGGTAAAAAATAATTGTAGGTCCTTGTCGATGGATATTTTTATAACTGTACCAATTTGGTAAGGAGTAGAATCTCTGGGATCTGTATGGCCAAGGATACAATGTCTTTCACTCTTGAAGGTAAAATTATTCAATCATTTTTCTAGCGGATAAAAATGGCAGATGGTATTCTTTATTTTATCATCAATATTGTAATTTTCATCACATAAAAATATACACTAAATATTTAAACTAACTTTGAGAATCACTCTTTTTTCAGTAAAATAAATAATATATTTGCAACATGAAAAAATTAATATACTGTATACACAGCATAGTAAAATAAGGTAGTCTTCTTAATTTCTATCAGAATTACAAATTGAATGACAAATTGAATTATGAGACCCAATTCCACTGATGGAAGGAAATTTGCCAGGTAAAGACAACAGACATATTGTTGCTGAAAACAGTCTCTCTCAAGTAAATATCAGTCAATTGGAAGCATACCTTTCCCTGAGGGCTTTTCTTCCCTCTTCCTCCTTTCCTAAAGATGGCATCTGCTTTCAAAGGAAGCCTTTCAATGCTTCATAGCAGTGAGGCAGGGCCCCTCAGTTTATTTGACCTAGGAGGGACCATCAAGCAAGGCTTCATTTGCGTGGGGATTATGCTTTTCATTACATTCCTTCTAGCTATGATGGCTGTATTTAACTGCAAGACTTCTTGTGATTTTTTTTTTCCTTCAAAATGTGTACTTTTAAAAATATCATTATTACAGTAATGGCTACAAGAGATACCATATTTTAGACATTTGCATCTCAATCACAAGCTCCAAATTTTAAATAAACATCTATCTCTCTTAATATCTCATTTCACTTGGTTTCTCTATGCCTTTTTCTAGTTGTGGTGGGAGTGGTGCTCTCATCTTTGCTACCCGCTGGTGCCTCAGGGACAAAACAGGCTTCCTTGATATCAGGTGGTTCTTAACTTTCCTCATTACCATACGCATTGCCAGGGATTCCAAGCATCCTGTTTTTGTGCACTGATCCATCTTCCTAGTTGTTTTTATACTTTTAAATTGTTACACATTTAAAATGTAAATTAACTGACAGGAAGAAAAAATCATACTTCTGTTATCAGAGAACACACCACAGGAAATGTTGCTGAGTATAGCCAGTAACCGTATACTTAAAAATGAATATTTCTTCAGTTGCAATTGTAGAAGAATGTTGATTTGTGAACCGTGTTTGTGGATCTGTGTAACAAAATTTTAAGAAAAATTATAATATTGATTCAATAAGCTAAACATGTTTCTCAGAAAGACTCATTATGGATGAGCTTCCTGGGGCTCATAGGGGACACTCATGTCTTCCAGCCAGCCTGTCTCATAGACCAGAACCAGGTATGTAGACCTGTGGCGTTAGCACATGTGGAGGAAGGACCCTGTGATGCTGTCCCCAGAGCTCCCAGTCCAGGGAGAGCTTTTTAGCTGTCAGCTCCTTCACAGTCAGCCCCAGCTGCAGAGAGCCCCCTTACCTAGGTCAAATCCTTCCCAGGGAGATCCACATCAGATGATGGATCAATCTATGTAGGCCTGGACATTTCATTCCAATCCAGGATAACATATCAGAGTCCTGTTTCTTATGGTGCTGATGCCACCGTCATACAAAATCACTCAATTTTCCAGGCACTCACTATACACAGAATACTATATCATCTAGCCCAGTGGTTGTCAATGGCTCAGAATTTTTTTTTTTTTTTAATATTGGTATCCAGACTGATTAACTCCAGGGTGGGCAGGGGAGAGGGGCTAGGAATTTGTATTTCTTCAAAAGCTCTCCATGGGATTCTAAACTGCATTCGGGGTTGAAAACATTTTAGGCTTCCAGGAAAGTACAGAAAATATATACAATGACAGTCCACCAAGGTGAAAGGAAAGGATTCTGCTCCATATGCTTGCCCTTATAGAGGAGAAAACATGTTCCCCCTCCCCAGTCTGCCAGCCAGGCTCCACACACCCATCACTTTGCTTCTGCTTGTGTTCCAGCAGGTGAACTATTTTTGCTCCCAGTGAGGCCACTTTCTCCATATGTGCAATAAAACCCATCTTTTCAAGGACTTCTCTCTAGAATGGCCCCTCCTGCTTCTGCATCATTTTCCCCCCTTTCTCTGCTGCAGTATTCCCCCCAGCATATAAGCATGTGAAAATATCTCCATTCTTTACTAAAAAAAGAAAACTCAACCCTACTTTTTTCTCTAGCTACTTCCAGCATTCTAGCTACTGCCCCATTTCTCTGCTTCTTCTTCAGGAAACATCTTCAAAGAGCTGGTTATATGTGCTTTCTCCATTTCTTCACCCTCCGTTCTCTCCTGAACCTACGTTAGTTACGTTTTTATCCCAACCCTCCAATCAAAGCTCTTGTCAAGGTTACAGTGACATCCACATTACCAGGCTCCGTGGTTAATTCCCAATCTTCATATTACTAAATCTGCCAGGTGCCTCTGACCCAGGCCATCATTCCATCTTCACAACACTGTCTTCACTTGGAGTCCTGGGTCCTCTTGAGATGCTCTTCCTAACCTCATAGTCTTCTTTGTTAATTCCTCTTCATATGTTCAGCCTCTACACATTATTTTGCCAAAGAGCTCATCTCTCCTCTTGGCTCTCTGCATTTGCTCATTAGGGAATTATCACAGTTTTATGGCTTTAAATACCATCTATGTGCTTGAGATTTCCAAGTGTAAATTCCCAATGCAGATTATTCCTCTGAATTCCAAACTTACTTTGTCCCAAGTACCTTTTCCAATCTCCACTAGAAAATCTAATGGCACACATCATGTCCAAAACCTAATACATTTCCTTCCCAAACTACTTCTCCAATCGTCTCAATCTCAGTAAATAGCAACTCTAACCTAGTTGTTTTCACTAGAATTTCAAAATTATTCTTAACCATTCTCTTTTGATTCCATCCCACAAGGCTGCTAGCTCTACCTTTAAAATATATCCAGAAAAGACCACTTCCCATTACTACTCTGCTGCCACTTATCTCTCAAACTAAATCCCCATGTCCTTAGGGATTTATGAGCACGCTCTTCTTGCCCCAGGCTACCTGTCCAAGTGCATCTCTTTCAGGTCTCCACCACTAATACCTATCTCATAGAAGGAAAGTTACGTTTGTACCTTGTAATGTGAATCTCTCCCACTAGACTACAAGCATTCAGCATGCCATGACTAAACACAAATTTAAGATTTCAATAAATGGTAGGTGGATGAATAATGAATGAATGATTCAAAAATGTTACAATATTGACTATGTTGGATAAAGAGATATATTGATCTGCTTGACAGAAAACTCAAGAGATATTATTAGCCACATTCACTATGCATGCCAACTGAAAAGAATTTCACACTTGCTTTGATATACTCATTTTTCTTTTCCACTCAGTCAATAGAATTAATTGTCTTCCTTCTTGTTCAGAGGCTGATTAATTTAAACAAAAGGGCATGGGTGGTGACCCTCACAGCACACTGACTGAGTTGGTTGACTACAATAACCCAGTATGTACAAAAGAAGCCTATTGAAACAAGGCAAAAGCTAACGAAGCCAACAATACCAGTCCTAAAAGTTTAGAAGGCCTTCAATAATCCATCTATTTTAAAATTATCTCAGAATCATTTATAAAGAGTTTAGGTAGGGACACTGGCCTGGTTTAGTCGGTAAAGCATGTGACTCTTGATCTCAGGATGGTAAATTCCAGCCCTACCTTAGGTGTAGAGATTACTTAAAAATAGAAATCTTTAGGAGTGCCTGGGTGGTTCAGTCAGTTGGCCAACTAACTTAGTTTTGGCTTGGGTCATGAACTCAGTGTGGGGAAGGAGGCCTCACGTTGGGTTCCACACTCAGAACGGAGCCTGCTTGTCTCTCTCCCTCCACTTCTGCCCCTTTTCTCTCTCTCTCAAAATGAATGAATAAAATCTTTAAAAAAATTAAAATTAAAATATTTTTAAAAATGAAGAAAGATTAGGTAACTAATGCCTATTCCTGGATAACTTAAATTGGCAGAATATAATCTTTTTAAAGTTTTGACCACTCTTATTTTTAATTTAGGTCTCCTTGTTATTAGTTCAGAGAAGCTTACACCTGGTCCAAAATTAAAATCAGTGTGCATTTCCCTAATGAGAGTGACTTCATGATTTGCATTCACATTAATTCTCAACAGCCTTGCTTAAAATTGTTTTGAATTAGAGTTTCATAATTAGGATTTAACATTTAAATCATATTCAGGAGACTGTGCATATGGTTAAACAGACGGCCAGAATAAATTATGAACTAACAAAATAGTAATCTATTACTTTAACGCATTTGGTAAGTCATACTGTAGTTATCCTTTTACATATTTTTTACAAAATATCCCCTTGGGTTTCTTAACTATGGTTCACCCCCCTCTTTTGACCCGTGACACTTGCTTACAATGATGTCACCTTCACCGTGTCACCCCAGGGCATCAAACCTTAGTGGTATCCTATGGGCTGACAACACGAGAGAGGAATTTAATAAAATACCTAATGTATTTGCTTATGTTCTTAGTAACTTGAGCTCTCCTCTCTTTTCTCTCAATAATAGCTTAGCTTCCAGTAATGCTTTTTTCAACTTATAGTATTACCTACCTAACATTCTATTTAGAAAGTGGAAAGAAAAAAAAAAACACAAGATCCGGTATTCTCATATTTTCTTTTGACATTTAAGTGCCATTCTATTGGTTTATTTTGTCTTCAGACCTTTCCATTTTCCAGTCTTCTCCAACTTTATTCTATCCTAGCTTGATCATCTTGCCTCCAGCAAAAGCTTTCACAACCTCAGCACTACTGTCATCTTGGGCCAGATGATTCTTTGTTGTTGGGAACCTGTACTGTTCATGTGGGATATTTAGCAGCCCCCTGGCCTCTACCCACCAGATGCAGGTACAACTGCTCCCACCCCCCCACCCGGATTGTAACAACCAAAAATATTTTCAGATGTTGTGAAACATTTCCTGGGGAGGTAGAAGGAGAGACAAATTGCCACAGTTGAGAACCACTGCTCTATGATAACTGAAGCTAAAGATCATACAAAAAAAAAGACCTTTCCAAATGACACAGCTACCAAGGATCACGGGGATTCAAATTCATATCATCTTAATTCACAATGTGGTCTTTGCCCTAAAATGAGAAAGTTTACACTAGTAGGGCATTGATAAAGTCCAGTTTAGCTACAGTGTGTCCTTGGAGATCATGAAGATAATGATATGTGATGGTTAATTTTATTTGTCAACTCAAAGTATGCTTTAGATGAGTTTAACATCTAAGTCAGTAAATTTTTATTAAATCAGCTTGCTCTCCATAATGTGGATGGGCCTCATCCAATCAGTTAAGTTCTTAAATAGAACAAAAAGTCTAGCTTCCTCAAGCAAGAGCAAGAAGATTGTGTTACTGTTTGTCCAACAGACTGCCTTGGACTGCAACTATACCGTGAGTTCTCCTGGTTCTCCACCCTGCCAGCCCACACTGCAGATTTTGGATTTGCCAGCCTCCATAACTCTATGAACTAATTCCTTATAATCAACCATGTATATACTTTTCCTCCAGAGAACTCTAATACATGACCTAAATGAAATAATATTTCTGTTTTTCTTCTCCTCCCCCGCCCCACACACATTCTTTTCCTTGAAAAGAATCAGCAATGTGTATTTTTTGACTTCTGAATTTTGCCAAAGAATCAAAAGGGAAGATTGAAGGAAGTAAGACCTACAGTTTCTTTTACAACAGAAATTATAAAGGAAGTAGAGGATGTGAGAAGGTGGGGGGTCGAGCAAGACCTGGGAGGCCCATGGAAAGAAGCAGAGCTAGCACTAAGAGTCTGGGGCAATCTCTGGCGGGATGGCCAATGCTTGGGAGCCAATCCATAGTCCAGAGGAGACCCTTTGAAGAAGCACCTCACATCACCTGGATGGAGAACCATATTACCTGCAGTCTTGAGACTAAAATGTGTCTATGACCAGCTGCTACAGGTTGCCTATGACTTGTGCTCTGAGATTTTGTGGAGGCCCATTCAAACTGCCTGATGGAAAAGCAGCCTCTCTTTCTCAAAGGCACAGAGCACTTAACCAGCCTCTTTCCAAAACAGAGGTCTGGGCTCCTCAGCACTCAGAAATAGGGAAGGGAAAATCGCTCTTTTGGTGAAATCATGCATGCTCATGCTGTGCTTCCTCATGCTGAGAATGATGTCCAGCGATAAAGTTCACAAGACAAGAAGCATAGGTCTTAGAATGAGAAGACCAGAAAATGCTGCAGAGCCAAGTGTAATACAGAGAGAAGTAAAATTGCCTTGAGTGCAGCATTCTGTTTTGAAAAATCAAACTCCGGTATAACTGCTTTGTTTAAATCACAGCTCTTCTGAGTAGGTACTTTAAAAAAAAAAAATTGAATTCTACTTACATGCAGACCACATACATATATTACAATACCTGTAGGTTCTTGGATTATTGGTAAAAATAAAATTATTTCTAATAATACATCCCATGAAAACAGCTAGACATAATTCACCAATTTTGAAGCATGAGTTTGAAATAATCTGACAAAATATACATTAATCCGCCTTATAACCCAGAAATTCCATTCATACCCATATACCCAAGAAAAGCAAGCACAGATATCCACCAAAAAAACAACAAACAAACAACAACAACAAGAAAAAAAAAAAACAGGTATAAGAAGGTCCATGGTAGCTTTATTTAATAGTTCAAAATTGGGAACAACCCAAATAACCATCATGGGAGACTATGCATAATTATATGCATGTAGTAGAATACTGTACTATAAAAAAGGAATAAACTTGACTATCACAACAACATGAAGGAATATCAAAAACACACTAAGCTAAAGAAGCCAGACATTAAAGCCACATTCTGTATGATTCTATTTACATGAATTTCAGCGGGCACACCGAAACAGTGGTGACAGAAGTCAGCATAGTGGATGACTCTGGATGAGGCAAGTATTGACTGGGGAAGGTCATAAGGTTGCGGGGACACCCACTGAAGTGATGGAAATATCCTATCTCTCCATCCTTGGTAGAGGGCCGTAGGCATCGACATATGAAAAGTTAAATCAAGCTATGCAGTTAATAGAACATTTTATTGAACATACGTTATATCTCAACTTTTTAAACATTCTATAGAGAGAACTGTGTACAAAACTCACTGTAAGGGACCTCAGGAGGAATTACTAAAAAATAAAGGAATTCAGACTTAGTCTAGAACATCTGAAACCAAGGTATCTGCTGATTTAAGGAGTCATGTGCTGGGGCTGGCTCAGTCAGAAGAGCATGTGACTCTTGATCTCGGGGTCGTGAACGGGAGCCCCACGTTGGGTGTAGAGATTACTGAAATAAATAAACCTTAGGAAAAAAGAGTCATGTGTTAGGTGTTCAGATGCTATAATCAGAAAAAAAAATAATGATTCAACTATAAAGGCCAAAAGGAAAATCATATGGTGGCTATTTGAGACAACAAACACTGGCCGTCCAGCTGCCTCTCACGTGGTGTACTCATTTGCTGTTGCCACGATAACTAGTTACCAAAATATCAGTGGCTTGACTCTCAGTTTCTCTGGGTAAGAATGCAAGGTCATCTCAGCTGGTTTCTCTGCTACCAATTTCACCAGACCAAAGTCAAAGTGTCTGTCCACTGGACTCTTACCCCGGACGCTCTGGGAAGACTTTATTTCCCTGCCCGTTCAGATTTCAGATTATTGGCAGAATTCAGTTCCTTGCGGTTGTAGGTCCCTATTTCTTGGCTTGCTGTCTACTTAGAGACCACCCTCCCATGTTAAAGGCCCAATTCTTTTCCTTGCTGACGATCCCTTGCCTGTCAGACCCAGAAATGACATGGCAAATCCTTCTCCCACTTCCACGGCCTCTGACCGCTGTTTCACTCTTCTGACTCAGGCTGGAGAAAGTCCTCTGTGTTTTAGGGCTCATGTGATTAGATTGGGCAGACACGAGTAATGCAGGATCGTCTCCCTGGCCTGAGTACAGTTGCACAGACTCTGTCGCCATGTGACATAGCATCTCAACAGTTTCCGGGAGGTAAGATGTGGGTTCTTCGGGTGCATTATTCTGCCTGCTACACATGGACCGCTCTGTCCGGTGCTCATGGCTGGGTGGTAGCAGGCATTTATTCATTGATCAGTGCTTAATGGTCATCTTGAACAAGGAAAAGGAGAATAACTAATACATCAGCAACCTGATCATGTTTACATGATGGCTTCTTCATTGGAAGCTGTTAGTGCATTCTCTGAATTATAACACCACCCCATTTTGCTATATTACTTTACTGATTCTAGTCCTAGTTTGACCTCAAAGAAATGTGTTCCTCAAGAATGACTGCTTCCCACAAGCCTAAATAATTCTCTCTTATTGAAGACTCAGGCTCTGGGCAAAGATCAACCTTCAAGGCGAAGGGTGACTTGTGCTTCAGTAGCCATCCTCCCTCACCTACCCCAGTACGGACCGGCCTGGAGAAGAAAAGCAAAGAGAAAAGAGAAGTGGCTGGCTATAGCACAGTGCTGTACAGGAAGGCAGCAAACGAAACCTACACAAAGCGGCACCCTGGTCCACCCCGGTTGTGTCCAGGATACACATTGCCTTGGACACATTGCCCTTCCCCTTGGGTCATGTCCTTTAATATCTTTACTTTGCAGAGCACTTTGCAGTTTGCATATCTTTTGTGACACATACACTATCACGGAGCCTCCAAATAATCCTGTTAGGTAAATCAGACAAGCATTATTACTATTTTGTATGTGATCACTGAGGTTCAGGTAAGCAAAGCGACTCCATGTTTCTTTTTAAGATTGCATTCACTCGTTTGTCAGAGAGAGAGGGAGCACACAAGCAGGGGGAGCGGCAGGCAGAGGGAGAGGGAGAAGCAGATCTCCCCCCTGAGCAAGGAGCCTAGTGCGGGACTCGATCCCAGGACCCCTGGATTGTGACCCAAGCCAATGGCAGACGCTTAACCGGCTGAGCCCCCCAGGTGTCCCCGAAGTGACTGCATGTGAACAGAGCTGGAGAGCAGCAGATGAGACTGCATTCAGCAATTGTACCATCACTGTGGCAATTACAGCGGTACCTGTCACCAGAGCTCTCTAGTTCTTCATCTCTGCCTCTTCATCAAAGTCCAGCCCCTGTGCCTCATTCACAATAAAGTGTGAGTGACTGGATCTTCCCAGGAGTGTCTGCACTTTAATATCAGTAGAAGCAAAACTCAAAGGATAAAATCTCAGACATTAGCAATTAAGTCAGGGAGAAATGGGTTGGAACGAAAGGAGGCATAGGAGGCGCATGGTCTTCCCAACACTCCGATAATGACATTTGGAAAGTTCTTCCAAAGAAAGCAAAAGGTCAAACTCAGTGCCAGACTCTCGTGAATGGAAACATCAAGTTAGAGCTGCTTCAGTCAAATCCCAGCTCATTCCAAAAATGAACACATAAACAAGGGAAGGTGGGAGGTTTAAAAAGAATTAGAGCAAGGAACTTAGGAGGAGAGAATAGAAGGCCAGATGCCAAGAGACTAAAATGACTTAGATAAACACAATTCTCAAGTTCATATGTTAAATCAGATATAACGTTCCGCCAAGAATTGGAAAAACTGAAAATATGGTCTTCTCTCCCAAATGACTGAATAACAGCAATTTTTATGCTTTTTTCCTTTCTTGTTCATTAGAATAAATTGCCCTGTCCTGAACTCAGTAGGACCTGGGAAGCCCCTATTAAGGAAATGTAATCATCTTTGAGACCACAGTATTCACTGAAAATAGCATGAAAGTTCCTGCCTATGTCTTTCTTTTCCCTACAGCATTTTCCCACTTACTTCTTGTCCTCCTGTTATCTCTTGACCTGTTTTATGCTATCAGCTTTTCAAATGTCTTTAATAACATATAGAAAACTATGCACTTTACGGTTCCCTTTGTGAAACCTCAGGCCACCAAAAAAGATTAAGGTAACTTCATCTGATAAAATTAGACTAAAACCTCCTTTGCAGCTATGCTGGAGTCTTACTTGATTTCTTGTTTAAAACCAGAAAGTAACATTTGTTCTGTGTCATTATAAAGGTGAAATGGACCTTGGCAAGTTATCCAGTTTGTTACATGAACCTAGGAGATACTACATTAAAACCATCAAACAACAATGCCTACCCTTCTTAATTATTTATGTATTTTCAATCTTCAGTGAAAATAACTTCAAGGGCACCTGGGTGGCCCAGTGGGATGAGCCTCTCCCTTCAGCTCAGGTCATGATCTCAGGGTCCTGGGATTGAGCCCTGCACTGGGCTTTCTGCTCAGCAGGGAGCCTGCTTCCCCTCTCTCTCTGCCTGGTGCTCTGCCTACTTGTGATCTCTCTCTCTCTGTCTCTCTGTCAAGTAAATAAAATAAAATCTTAAAAAAAAAAAAAAGAACTTCATAGAATATTTGTCCTCTTGAGAAATGAAAAATTATAATGGTGATTACTGTTAACACACATGGTTAGGTATCTAATCACAAAATATGAGTTTTTACTTCTCTTCAGATATACAGAGTTGTCCTGTTTCATATGGTAAACATATCTAACCAAAAAATTACAGTTCTGTACTTATCTGTTTAAGAGGAAATAATAGATCTGGGGAATTGAGAGTAACCCTCTCTTAAAAAAAAAAAAAATAAAAACTATACCAAGTACAGAAAGAACTGGTCAGCATCTATGAAGACACCCGAAAACCACATAGAAAGATAGACCAAGATAATAGGTTAATTGGAATTCTCGAGAGAAGAGCTACCTGGGTAGACTCACTCCTCTCTCTTAAGAAGATGAAACCTCTGCATGACCCCATTAATGAGGCCAGGATGGTATTAAGACTGAATGATGTGAGACAGGACACTAAGGTAAGACATGTTCTAGCAAACATCACTGGACTAGGAGAGGAATAAGGATGCGTTAGAGGACAAGTTGGGGGTGAGGAAAGGGAGGAAACAAAGCAGAAATTTTATCTCTTTGTTTTATATAAACCAGACTCCCTATTATGTCCTTGAGTCTTAGCCAGACTCTCAAGCTGGAGCTCTCTAGCAGGAATAAAGTGAAAGTAGGGCATTTTCTCCTACCTGTTACTGAGGACGATAGCAGATTACATGGGGGAATGTTGGATAGAATTTGATTCAGAGCCAGTGATTTGACATTTCATAGAGGTACATCTCTTGGCTTAAAATTAGTGGCAGGGCTCAAGTAGGAGCCACATCTTATCACAAAACACATATGAGAATTATTGTTCACCTCTTGATTATAACAAGAGAACCTAAATATTTCAGCTTCTTTTTATTTATAATTGGGAATATGTTAGTTTAGAAAGAGGACTCTAGTTAAAGGTTACTGATACCATCTCCCTTTGCAATAAAAAACAAAACAAAACCGTGTTACTGGTACTGACACTTCTACAACCCTACTTAAATTATCCAGCTATTTTTTAGGTATTGTTGAATAATCATATGCTAGACATTTTCACACAAGAGGTAGGCAACTAATGTCTATGGTTTAAAATGCAATTAATATCCCAACTCCAAGATTCCTCTGGTCTTTGCAATTCCAATTGCAAATCTATTGTTTGTGAAATCTCATCAGTGATGACAGAATAGAAGTGACTTTATTTTTTTTTAGAAATGACTTTATAATTTATTAAGTATCATATGAAAAGTACATCAATTATTTTATTATTGACATAACAAACAGTGGCCTTTTAGGGGCCTCTGAGCTCTGAGCTCCCACCTCTCCCTCCTCTCATCTGGTAGGAAGAAAATTGGCAAATAACTCCATCCCCTGCCAGAGAGGGGCAGGGTTAAACAAAGTGCAGATTACTTTTGGATTTAGAAATGGTCAGAAGCACTTTTATCCTATGTTTGTTTTGGCCAAAGGAGAGAGTAGAATTTTAAAAAAATCATCTTTTTTTTTTTTTAAGTCTATTCCAAATGTGTATAAATAGTAAAACCAAGAACTTAGTTTAAGTTAATTTTAAGTTTGGTTATGTCTGAAGAAAGCTGAGCACACTTTCAGGACCCTCGTTTGTGCCAGTCATTCTTTCTGTCCTCTCATACTTATCCAGATACGTTTCATGATTTTGACAACACAGAGGGTGATGCTCTAGTTGGCTGATGAAACAGCAGGAGAGCAGGAGAGTCTGTGGTTTTTGACAATGAATGGAAGCACATCCCAGGAATCTGCCAATTACTGTTGAGCAGAACCAAGTTTTAGTCTTACTTGAGAGGTCGTCTCGACTTGATGGGTTAGAAGGCAAGTTTTCTGTTTAGGTCTTTGGGCTTAATAGATTCTGTTCGCATAGTTTTCTTTATGACCAAAGAGAAGGGATTAACAACATTAAGGCTTGAATCAACAAAGAGTGCTTTTAGGTCTCCTTGGCCCCACAATTCCTTTTTCATTAAAGTGGATGCCTTGCATAAAGTAAACTAACATATCTAACTTTCCTTCTTCAAAGGAGGGGCTTCTGTTATTCTGCTTCCACAACTCTATAAATCATGTTTTTCAAGCTATACTTTCTAGGCTCACAATATACAGAGTATTGAAAGGGTTCGCACTACCTGCTGATCTTCTCACTGTGCCCCTTTTCTTTCTTTTTTTTTTTTTTTTTAAGATTTTAGTTACTTATTTTAGTGAGAGAGAGAGGTGTGCAAGCAGAGGGAAGGGCAGAAGGAGAAGGAGAGGGGGAGAATCCCACGCAGACTGCATTGAGCATGGAGTTTGATCTCACAACTCCAAGACCACAACCTAAACCAAAACCAAGGGTCACTTAACCAACTGAGCCACCCAGGCGCCCCTCACTGCGTCCCCTTTCTATCATCAAAGTTACACTCCTGACCTATGATAATTGTGCATCCGCACACAGATACACATTCGCACACATGCTCATGAAGGACAAACACAGATGTGGTACATAACCAAAAACAAAAGCAGAATTCCCAGCATATCTTTTCATCAATTACCTATTTTTGTTCATATTTCCATCAAGGGAATTACTGTTTTATTTTAATAATGCTTGCTGCTAATTCGCTAAATCTGACTTTTGCAAAAACCGAATTTATGAGCAATACTTGCAATAGTTTATATAATTGATGGGGATGCTGAACACTCAGATCCAAGGGAGCTCCCAGAGTCAGCAGGGCACCCTCTCTTGAATGAATTTGTTCAAACCAATTACAGTCTTCTCTGTAGTCTACTCGTTTCCTATTTATTGAACAAAACATCTAATTAGTTTAACTAGAATCATATGCTCACCTCATTCCCATTTTCCAAAACAGAAAGAGACTATGTCTAAGGAATTCACCAGTACCAAAAGATGGAATGGATGTGAAGCAGCCAAAATCAAGGGCTGTCCACATTAGTCAAGCCCCGTAGCTTCCCAGTAACCTCATATGTGCTTCTTTCCATTACAGATCCAAATGTCCCCATCCAACAGTACCTCACGATGGCATGTAAAACTGAGTAGGAACTCAACATGTCCCCAGAGAAAGAAAAAAAATAACTCAAAGTGGGTCAGTTTCTGATGAAGTTTCCAGGGAGACTTTCCTTATACCCCACCCCAACAACCACAACCACCACCAAAGCTGAATCTAATCATATGTAGGTTTCAAATACTGCCAACTACAACTTTTTCTTAAGAGAGTTTGAACTAGAATTTTCTCTCTTCCAAAAGAGAATACTAACTGCCTACCGCTTGGCTTGGGGATCAAAGAGTAACTCAATAGTTCCACAGATTGCACACCACAGGCAAAAAATTACAATGTTGGCACTAAAATATGGTGAAATGAATACCAGAAAGTAAAAAAATCAACCAATGCTCAGTATATTCCCTTCTGAAATATGGTTTCAGCAGTTTTATTCTGATATAATTCATATACCATATTATGCATCAATTTTATGCTTATAGTTCAATGAATTCTAAAAAATACACATGGTTGTGCAGCCATCTCTACAGTCCAGTCTTAAAAAATTGATCCCAGGGTGCTGGGATCGAGGCCCACATTGGGCTCTCTGCTCGGCAGGGAGCCTGCTTCCCTTCCTCTCTTTCTGCCTGTTTCTCTGCAAATAAATAAATAAATAAATAAATAAATATCTTTTTAAAAAAATTATGTCATTCCAAAATGTTTCCCTGTGCCTATTTGCAGTCTATCCTGACTCTAGTCTCAGTTCCTACACAACTACTGACCTGCTTTTTTAAGCTATAATTTTGTCTTTTCCAGAAATTTCATATAAATGGAATCTTATGCAGTTCTTGCATCTGGCTTCTTTAATTTTCATAATGTTTTTGAGGTTCATCCCTGGTGCTGCATCTGTCAGTGGTTCATTCTTTTTTATTGCTCAGTTGCTGAGAGGTACTCAGCAAAATGGCAAATAACATTTTGTTTAGATGTTGAGTAGGTGATGAACATTTAGATTTTTTTCCATGTTTTGTTTCCGTATTACAAATAATACAGCCTGAACATTTACAGACAAGAATTTCTGCACATATGTTGTCATTTCTCTTGGGTAGATTCTAGGCAAGTATATATTTAACTTGTTAAGAAATTGCCACATTGCTTTTCAAAGTAGTTATAGCATTTTGTATTCCTACCAGCACCATTATGGAAGTTCAAGTTCCTCCACATCCTTGACAACGCTGGTATTATGTCTTTTTTCACCATTCTAGGCAGTACGCAATGCTATCTCGCTCTGTTTAAATTTATGTTTGTCAATGACTATATTTGCCATTTGTATACCTTTTTTAGTGAGGTGTCTACTCAAAACCATTTTTCAATTGAGTCATTTGTTTCTTTATTCTTGTATTACAGGAGTTTGATATATATTCTAGATGCAAGTTTTTTAAATCACATATGTTATTTACAAATATTTTCTCTCAGTCTGTGGCCTATCTTTCCGTTTTTGTAATGGAGTCTTTTGAAAAGTAAAAGACCTTGATTTCACTAAGGTCCAATTTATCTTTTTTTTTCTTTAATAATAGATGGTATTTTTAGTATCATATATAAGAAATCTTTGGCTAATCCAAAGTTAAAAAGATTTCTTCCTATGCTTTTTCATAGTTTCAATTTTCACATTCAAGTCTATGATTCTTTAGGGGTTAACTGTCTTTGTTAATGGTGAGAAGAGAAAGTTAGGTTCATTTTGTTTCATATGAATATCCAGTTCTAGCATTTTTTTTTTAAGTTTATGCTTTCTCAGGGCTCCTGGGTAGCTCAGTCAGTTAAATGTCCAACTCTTGATCTCAGCTCAAGTCTTGATCTCACGGTTGTGTTGGGCTCTATGCCCAGTGGAGCCTACTTAAATAAATAAATAAATAAATAAATAAATAAATAAAAAATACAACGTTATGCTTTCTCAAAAAAAAGGAAGGAAGGAAGGAAAGAGAAAAGAAAAGAAGAGGAAAGGAGAGAAAAGAAAAAAATTATGCTTTCTCCATTGAATTACCATGGCATTGTTGTTGAAAATCAATTGAACATAAATTTATGGGTTTATTTCTGGACTACATTCTGTTCCATTGTTGATGTTTATCCTTATGTCTTCATTACTTTAGCTTTCCACTTAGTTTTTTCTTAAGATTTATTTATTAATTTTTAGAAAGAGAAAGAGAGAGCATGAGTTGCGGGGGCAGGGGGCAGAGGGAGAGAATCTCAAGCAGATTCTCAGCTGAGCACAAAGCCAGATGAGGAGCTTGATCCCCAAACCCTGAGAACATGACCTGAGCTGAATTCAAGAATTAGATGCTTAACTGTCTGAACCATCTAGGTGCCCCTCCAGTTAGTTTTTAAATTGGCTAGTCTAAATTTTCCAGACTTGTTCTTTTTCAAATATGTTTTAGCTATTCTATCTCCTTTGCATTTTCATATGTTTTAGGAAGAATTTTTTCCATTTTTACCAAAAAAAGGTTGGAATTTAATAGGGATTGTGTTGTATCTATAGATCAGTTTGAGAAGAACTGTCCCCTTAACAATAGGGAAGCTTCCAATTCTTGATCATAATATTATCCTCTATTATTTAAATCTTTAATTTCTATCAGCTATGTTGTGTACTTCTCAGTATACAAATGTTATGCTTCTTTTGTTAAACTTAGAAGTATTTTATTCTTGGGGTGCCTGGGTGGCTCAGTGGTTAAAGCCTCTGCCTTCGGCTCAAGTCATGATCCCAGGGTCCTGGGATCGAGCCCCACATTGGGCTCTCTGCTCAGCAAAGAGCCTGCTTCCCTTACTCTCCCTCTGCCTGCCTCTCTGCCTACTTGTGATCTCTGTCTCTGTCAAATAAATAAATAAAATCTTAAAAAAATTTTAAAAAAGAAGTATTTTATTCTTTTGGGTGGTACTGTGAATAGAATTGTGGTTTTTTTTTAACTTTTATTTAAATTCCAATTAGTTAACATGCAGCATAATATTAGTTTCAGGTGTACAGAGTAGAATTGGTTTTTATCCATTTTTAACTGTTGCTAGTAACAGTTAAAGAATAGAATAGAAACAAAATTGATTTTTGTATATTAATTTTATATCTTCTATATACCATATAGCTTGGGACTGCTAGACTTCAATTTCCTCTTCTGGAAAATGAGGGTATTACATTTTCTTAAGATTTTATTTATTTATTTGTCAGAGAGAGAAATAGCATAAGCAGGGGGAGCAGCAGGCAGAGGGAGAAGAAGGCTCCCCATTGAGCAAGGAGTCTGATGTGGTACTCAATCCCAGGACCCTGGGATCATGATCTGAGCCAAAGGCAGATGCTTACCGACTGAGTCACCCAGGTATCCTGGGGATATTGCATTTTAAGATTATTTTTCGCTAAAATACCCTAAGACCTTTGTTTTAGAGCCAACAAAAACAAAGGAGGAGTATAAAAAGAAGTCATTACCCCAATAGACTACAGAGGTTAAGTACAGAAGTCAGTTTTAGAAGGTTCTAACAAGTATATCTATATACCATCCACAAAAGGAAGGGAAGGCAGCATCGCTATTGGTTCAGGGCACAATCTGACCATTTTAAGGTTAATATCATGCTCATAGATGTCATATTCTTCTAGATGATCCTGTTTGGTTATTGGTTTCTACCCCTTGAGCTAACAGTTTATGTTCTTCCAGAGAAATGGTATAATAGTAAAGTTCATCATTCTGTATATCCATATCAATCAGATAAAAGCTGTTGCACTCTCTCTCACAGTTTCATTCATTTTGGAATGGGAATGGATTTCTTAACACTATCAACATATCTCATACCTTAACTGTTATGCCTCACACAGACATCTGAAAAATGAGCTGATAATGAAACAGAATATGAAAACGATTTATATTCTGGGATGCCTTCCTAAATAACTAACACATTGGGAAAATCTGAGCTAGAGTAAGAATTTTTGTGGATAATGAAATAGTGCATGCCCAAATTTATTTTACTGCCAACAAACTTAATTATTTCCAAGGCAGAATATCAGTATATTGGTGCTACAGTTTAAATAGAATTGTGTCATCCAAGAATCATAAATAATGTAACTGTTTACTTGAATCCTCGTGCTTGTGCCCTGTGTTTAAGTAAATACAAACAGGTTGTCTTTTAAGACCTATAGCTCTAAGCAAATGAAAAATATCAAGGATGCCTGAATGTTTCGTGTGTGTGTGTGTGCATGTGTGTGCGTGTGTGTTTGTGTGCGCGCATGCTGTGAAGGGAGAGGAGTTTTGCTGAGCTATTTCCAAGATCTCTGAATAGCTTTTTAAAAAACTTTCTTTGCATAGGGGTGATAGGGACTATGAAGAAGAGTTTTTCATCAAGGATAACCAGGAAACAAGGATGGGCGAAATGAAGAGAACATGATTTCCTCTGCTGTCAGCACTATCCCTCAACCTGAGCTATTTTTATGGTCCCTAAAGGCAGAGGCCTACAGAAGGATCTACAGCAGACACCTTGATGCCAGAATGCCCTACAGAAATAAACAAGACTCCAACAGGCACAGCAATGCCTGGCAGCTCCCCTGAAAAGCAAATTTGTTTGTGAGCTATGCGACACATCTCTAAAGACTTCAAAAAACCATAGGGATTTTTCAAGGGATCAAAGTGCTGGATCCATCAGTGGGCATACTGAGCTAGCAAAACCTAAGCATTAATGTCAATTCCACTTCACTTTCCATAATAAACTGGTAAAGTCTGGGGAAATTTGGATTTATATGTACCATGAGTCCCTTTTCCCCAAGCCAGCTCTGATTTCTTTACTGCTTGAGGCCTGACTGCCCTCTAAAATTTTCAAAATAATCTAGATAATCAGCAGTCTAAACCCTCCTATGCCTCTATGCCAACAACCAAAAATATAAGGAAATAAATAATTTTCCTATCCTTGCCAGTCCTTTTGCCCTAACTATTGCTTCCTGCTAAAATTAATGGTAGAGATGTTTGGTTTTTATCTGTAAGTTTATTTACATTTATTTCTACCTAAATATACTCCAATATACATATATACACATACACATTTCTCAATTTTGCACCTCGCTTAAAGGGACTAGACACAAAAGAATAAAACATATAAATCAGAACTTCTGAGCAAAGTTCATGAAAAAGAGTACGGAAAATCAAACGATGCCAACACGGCTTACTTGATCCCCATTAAGCATGGCGACTTGTGATGGTGGATTTCATCCGTCTGCTCACAAGCCGGGGGATATTTTTGCAGATAATAGCTTTCCTGAAGACGGTGCCATGCAGAATATTTCAGACGGTGCCATTTGGTGATTTCCACATTTGTTTCAACTTGAACTCCTCAACCCTCTTCTCATTGGGAGTGATGGCAGCACACTTGACACTGGCGTTGTACTTCTTTCTAGCTTCTGCAGCAGTCTTCGTGACCCAGTCATTGGTGGCATCGTGATTCTTTATGCCTAAGTCATAGCTGTGCAAATCCAGATGCAGGTAGGGAAAAATGAATTTTTCTTTTATCAACTCCCAAATGATTCATGTTATTTCATCTCCTTGAATCTCTACCATATAACTGCCATGGATTTTTTGAAACATTTTTTGACTTCAAGAAACCTTTACAACTTCTCATCACCCCAACTCCTTTCAATCTTGCAGACACAACTGAGTGCAGGTTATTTCCTGGAGAGGAAGGTACACAGGGAAAGAGTGGGGGGCACCACAGACACCCACATGCTGAAGCTCACAAGTGTCAACACTGGCAATACCAAGTGGACCCCAGCTCTTTTGGCTTCTGACACCACCTCTGCACCACCTCTGGTGGGGGGGGTGGTGTTGGGAGGGGCAGATGCTGATATTTATTGACTCAGCATGGTGCTAGGTGACTTAACACATTGTCTCCTTTTTGTTCAAAACCAGATCTTTGAGTAGGTACTCTTCTTATCCTTATGTCACAAATGAGGAATTTTTGAGGAATTAAGTAAGTTGCTTAGGGGTCACATGGCAAGTAAGTGGTGAACCAAGAAGTGAAGAAAATAGCAACGAGTTTTTCCCTAACCCACCCCTGTGCCCTGTGTTACATCCTGGTGGACCAAAGCACATTTCTCACCAAAAGTCTTGACTCCCTTAGGTGCTCAAGTTTCTTCAAGAGAAGAAAGATGTACAGCTGTAGTCCTTGGTTTCCCTTTGCACCCACTGAAATTAATAAAAGCCACTCAGGGGCCCCTGGCTGGCTTAGTCAATAGAGCTTATGACTCTTGACCTCAGGGTTGTCGGTATGAGCCCCACTTGGGTATAGCTGTTACTTAAAAATAAAATCTTAAAAGAAGAAAAAAAGCCACTCAAGCAACAAGCAACGGCCAATTCTACCTGCCACTCTATTTCCTAACAAATGTCCAATGTACCAATGCCAGAGTTCCATGCCAGTAAATGCCAAAAACCTTATTAAAAAAATAACAGGAGGGCCTGGCTGGCTCAGTCAGTGGAGCATGTGACTCTTAATCTGAAGGTCGTGAGTTCAGCCCCATGTTGGGTATAGAGATTTTTTTTTTTTTTAAGATTTTATTTATTCATTTTAGAGAGAGCACCAGCAGGGGTAGCAGCAGGCAGAGGGAGAAGGAGAAGCAGATTCCCCACTGAGCAGGGAGCCCAATGCAAGGCTTGATCCCAGAACCCTGGGATCATGACCTGATCTGAAGGCAGACACTTAACTGATGGAGGCACCCAAGTGCCCCAGGTATGAAGATTACTTTAAAAAAATAAATAACAGTGCACCTAGCTGCCTCAGTCAGTAGAGCATGCAACTCTTGATCTCAGGGTGGTGAGTCTGAGGCCCATGTTGGGTGTAGAGTTTACTTTAAAAATAAAAAAATAAGGGGCGCCTGGGTGGCTCAGTGGGTTAAAGCCTCTGCCTTCGGCTCGGGTCATGATTCCAGGGTCCTGGGATCGAGTCCCGAGTCGGGCTCTCTGCTCAGCGGGGAGCCTGCTTCCTCCTCTCTCTGCCTGCCTCTCTGCCTACTTGTGATCTCTGTCAAATAAACAAATAAAATCTTTTAAAAAAATAAAAATAAGAAAATAATAATAATGTCCATTAGGCATTCAAACACAGTTTAAGACCAAAAAAAGAGAAAAGAAGGATGTTTGGGTAGCTCAGTCGATTAAGCATCTGACTCTTGATTTTTTGACTTGGGTAGTGATTTCGGTGTCATGGGATCAGGCCCCATGTCAGGATCTGTGCTCAGCGTGGAGTCTGCTGGAGAGTCTCTCTCTGCCCCTCCCCCGCTTGCATTCTCTCCCTCCATAAATAAATAAATAAATAAATAAATAAATAAATAAAAATCTTTTTATTTTTAAAAGAGAGAAAACAAGAGTGGAGAGGTACCCTTCTTCACAGAACAGCATTGGCACCTTGAGGTGTCCCACTTAGGACACAGAGGAAATTGTGGCCGTGTGATTTTCAGGAAAGGGTGCCCCACCTAAGTATTACACAGTACGGGGAACATCAAAAGAAGAAAATGGCAGCCACTACATGGTGACTGAAGACTTGTTTCCTTCTCAATCCCAGCTGCTCCCCCCCCACACACACACATCCTGTAATTTTGCATGCCATAGTGTACATTCAGTATAGCATAGAAACGCTGGCCTTGGCTCTGCCCTGTCACTTGGAGGAAGTTAATTAACTCTCTTTGGGCCTCATTTTCTTACACACTTAAAAGAGGAAATTGGACCAGATAATATTTTTTTTTAACATTCACAACTCTAACCATCTCTAATGTTCAAAGAATTAGCCAGTTCACTCTTCGCCAGGGGAATTGTAACATATCTCTTAAAAGAACTCTGATTCAGTCTAAAGCACATTTCATTCTCTGAACCATCTAAATTAATGTTCAAGATATTCCTTTTAGTTTTCTTTTTTCTTTTTTAAAGAAAGCACTTCTTGCACTTCAGGCAAAAGAAAACTCTGTCCTCATCCGTTAGCTGGCCCTCTTCAAGGCACAATGCCTCCCTAGCGTCTAACCTTGGCCTGGCACTTTCTTTTCTTTTCCTATGGGAAAAGCTCTCTGAAGTCTTGTTTGCAGAATAATGAAGCAAACACTGCTGTCCGCGAGACGGCTCGTCACCTCTGAGCGCACTCCATCAACACGCCACTGCATCTTGTTGGGACTCATCGACTGCTTTGTAGAAGGACACCGGCGTCCACATCTATCTCCTTGAGACAGGCAGAGGAACGAATCCTTTTTCCTGTCTCAAAAAGAGCTGACAAGCTTTTAGTAGTGTTTATCTTCGCTGAAAGGTGATAACCTTGAAAATGAAAGTTAAAAAAGACTGATATAATTAGGTACAAAATAGGTGCATTCTGTATCACAATTGGCTTTCTTGTCTAGTTTACTACGTGCAAGCATTTTATTGTCCATACTGATTTTTTTAAGAGTAAATGCGAAGTTACATTTTATTTATAAACTACAAGTGCATCAGGTTGTGACTCTTTTGCAAAAATGCAATTCCTCTTTTAAGTCTAAAATGAGTTGCAAATATAATCCTCTTAATTTTTCTTTAATGTAAGCTCTACACCCAGCATGGGGCTTGAACTCATGACCCTGAGATCGAGTTGCATGGTCTACCAACTGAGTCAGCCAGCAGCCCCCAAAATATAATACTTTTTAATATTTTTCCAGCCCATCTACACTCTTCCCAT